>CAJHQP010000538.1:0-180270 GCA_905132765.1 Moricandia arvensis
AGTGTCCAAGTAGTGAAGTAAATGTTGTTGGTGAGCTCACAATGATGTATCTACAGCAATGAAAGACATGAATGTTGGATCTAATGAACAAGCTAGTAAACCGAATGTATCTGAGGATACTCAGTCTAGTGGTGGTAATGGTGGGAAAGGTGGGAAACATCTTCCTAAAGGTTTGATTCAAAGAAGAGGAAAAGAAATAGACAGGTGAAGATTTGAAGTTAACTTTGGTTCTCTCTGACTTAAGTTTCTTTAAACATTTTGCTAATGTTTCTTTTTGTAGAGTTCTGAAGCAGATCTAGCACAGAAACCTGAGGAAGAAGCAGAGATCAATGGTGATAAGAAGCGGAATGATGAGCAAGTCCAAACTCGCCTGGCAACAAAACAAACAGTGGGAAACAACAGGGCAAACAAACGTCTGATCCAAAAGATGGATACATTCATGTACGAGCGCGTAGAGGCCAGGCTACTAATAGTCACAGTCTGCAGAAAGAGTACAGTTTCTAAACCATCTTGGAAGTTGAATAGAAGCAGTCTTTCTGGTGTTATAGTTATGATCTAAGTACTTGTTGTGATGATAGGTGAGGAGAGAAAAAATCAGTGAAAGGATGAAGTTTCTTCAAGATCTTGTACCTGGTTGCAACAAGGTATGAAGTCTTTTTAGATATGCAACAAAGCTAATACAGAAAGATGAATGTGTGTTTTGACTTATGAGTTTACAGGTGACTGGAAAGGCAGTTATGCTTGATGAAATCATAAACTATGTGCAGTCTCTACAACGCCAAGTGAGGTACTACAAGTTCTCTTTATCCTCAACTTTGTATGTCCTCTTATGTGTGTTTCTTGTTGTAATTCATCTGCTTCTCTTTTGGTTTAAACAGTTCTTATCGATGAAACTTGCAACTGTGAACCACAAATGGACTTTAACTCGAAGCTCTTCTTGCAAAAGATGTAAGAGAGCTTCAACTACGAGGGTTCTTCATCTGCAACACCGTTTCCGCAAAACATGTCGATGGTTTATCCTCCTCTACCACATGGATTCATGCAACAGACCCTTCAAGCATGGGAAGGACCATCAGCTCTCCATTATCTCCCATGAGTGGTGGTGGATACAAGCGACAGGTATTGTAATAACCGGTCTGGAACCTGGAGAATGAACTGATCCAAGATCATAATCTGATTGTGTGTTTGTTTGGTGATTAATAGGAAACAAATGGATGGGAGGTGATCTGCAAAATGTGATACACATTAACTATGGAGCTGGTGATGTCCCATCTGACCCTGAAGCAGCAAGCAGCTACAGGTGAAAAACTAAACTCTTTACCTTTTCACCATAAAGTAAATAGTAAAACTGTTTTTTTTTTGTTACAGCATCTCTTCCATCTTCAAACATGAAGGTTGAGCCATGAGATTTTCTTCTTATTAGATAGAATATTAAATTCTTGTAATCTTTTTTTTTTTTAAATCCACTATGTGTGTTCTGTATTATAATATGATGTTACTATTAACGACTACGAAGCTACTACTTCTAGTAAGCATTTAAGAGTAAAAACACCAACGATTCAAAAACAATTCTATATAAGTTATATATAATAATAACCTTTTTAGTTTGCTATTTCTTTTGAGTATTTGTATTGTGTATTGCACAGTTTCTCAGCGGATGACGAGTCAAGTCAATATCTTGATCAGATATATGCTAAGCTCGAGGAACTGAAACAAAAGATCATACATGATGGTTATGAACCTGATACTAGTTTTGTTCAGCATGATGTTGAGAAGCAGTTAAGATAAAAGATGCTTAACTATCACAGTGAAAGACTTGCATTGCTTTTGGATTAATATTGGTACCCTCAGGCTTACCTATTAGATAGGGAAGAATCTTAAGAGTGTGTGTGGATTGCCACACTGCAACTAAACATATCTCCGGCGTCACGGGTAAACACATAGTTCAATTACAACATTGAAAAAGATGGAGAACATGGATGGTAAATATACAGTAAGTAATATAAACATTAAATTGCTCTTAAAAGCTAAAACATGGAGATAGTTTTGTACAAAAAGAAGTCAATCGTATATAAAATTCATGCATCTTAAAAACCTGGAGAGCGGTTGACCAAACAAAAAAACAAGGCGACAGTATAGCAGTACCGGTCCTGAGGTACAATAAACCACAAGCAATTTTTAAAAAATTGGTCACTTATATATAAATTTGTAGACAAATTTTTTTTTAAAAAGGCTGATTTATGCAAAAATTTTGAAGGCTCAAAAACTGGTGCTTGTAATATTCCCCTCGGGCACCACTGCGTATAGAGAACTTTTGATGTTTCCATCGTGTCAGGGCTCTTTTAAAAACTTGTGCATTAGTTTTTATTACATAGCGTAAATTGTAAACAAATACTTTATCATGCATGAAAAAAAAAAAGTATGTCTCAAGTCGAGGTTAATAAAGAGTCCCCAGATTCTGCAATATGAGATGAATTTTTTGGATCAGTCTTCATTGTCATCTCTGCATGGCATGTGTTGCACCTGAAGTAGAATCTCAAGATTTGAGCCCAGATACGTCTGCACATCGAAACAAAACCAGAAACTATTTGATTAGTAAAAAAGAATAAAATCAAAAGTAAAGAAAGCAACAAGAAAATCAGATGACATTCCTAACCATACGCATAACATATAACACTAACTAATTAAGAGGTAATTAAGAAAGTAATATCAAATCAAAAGTACCCGCCGATGACGTCTTCTATTTACGCGATTTATGATACTTGAGTTCCTTTTGGGATTCAGAGTTCCGCATCTATGTCATCTGACACTCACATGGGAAGCTATCATACGAACGTTTTGATCTCCCATGTTGTCTTCGTCTAGCTTTTTTCTATCTTCGTTTTTCTAAACATAAAGTACGCAGGCACTATAAATAAAGAGTAGATAGAGAGAGAAAAATTGAATACTGCGTTCTGATTTGATGCTTTCTCCTCTGATATGGAGAGCTCTCGTTATTTTCTCCTCATCACTTTCATATAGAACTCTCCAAATAGCATCGTGATCTGTTCACACAGGAAACTACATAAATGCAAAGAATTAGGAGAAAAGGATATTATTATATAAGACGCAAAAAGGGAAATATTAGTTCTTAGCAAAGGACAGGACATCTTCGAAAAATAATAGGAAAGTGCCATCTGACATCTCTCCAAGCTAGATGTCATTGCATTATACTAAATATTTATAAACGGAAGTTATAATTAGTACGTCTCAATCTTATCTTAGTGCAATACGATTGTTTAAAACTGAAAACATGTATATGTATACATAATAGTATTTGATAATAATAATAATTTATGCTAGAAAAATATAATAATACATATTTTAATAACAATATACAATATTATAGCTAATTAAATAAAACATCTATTATTTCATTATTTATAAATTAATCATTGTTTTCAGTATTTTAAAATATATATCTTACTATGTCTAGATTATTTTAATAATTGTCTATGATTATTTTATTTTGCTTATTTGTTGTTTACCAGATATAAAATATATATAGAATACATGTATAACACAAAATATATATGATTATAATAAATACAGAAATACTCACTTATCAATTATATAACATTTGACTTTGAATAGAGATAGAATAAAAATACTCATTTCATTTTGACCCTAAACCCAGCTCCGAAAACCTCCTTTTGAGTCTACTACACAGAGACAAAAGAGACGACAGAACGGATACCTTCTCTTCTTCTCTGAAGTGAGAAAAACTCTAACTTTACTCGCACGAAGACGACCCTCTGCTCTTCATCTTCTTCCATTGCGCCTAAAACCCTAACAGCCAACTCCAAGTTTCCTCCTTTGAATCATCTCTCCACAACTCCCTAACAACCCACGACAACGATCGAAGCATGGAAGCTCTTCCGCACTTCGCCGCACGTCTTCTCTCCCCGACAAGCCTCTCCTCAACTCCCTCATCACCCACTTATCCAGAGAAACCACCTCGCCGCACAAACTCAAACGCGCCTTCGTCTCCGCTGCTTACGTCATCGAGAAAGATCCAACCTTTCTTCGAATCCAACACTCTCCTCAGCCCTTCTCGATCCATGAAACTCGCCAAAGCTGCATCCCCTGCTTTGGCTTTGGTGAGTGTATGTTTAAAAACAGTTCTTTGTTCCGTTGATCTCTGGGGAGGTTTGTTATCGATAACTGCCGTGAAAGTGAACTTGGCTTCGTTTGTTAAAGTGTTTAAGGAAAGTTGTAGACTTGCAATTGATGAGTAGGCTTGATTCATGAAACCTGGTTTGGATTGCTTGTAACGCTGCACTCTGAAGCGTGTTGTAGGAAGATGGAGTCTTTAAGCCGATGCTGAGAGTGTGCATGAGTTGATGGCTTGTGAATGGGTGTGAGCCTGACGAGTGTAGCTTTGGGTTTCTTGGTTACTGTATGCAAGAAAAGGGCTTAAGGAGAAGGTAAGTGAGCTTGAGAGTTGATAGGATGGTAGTAAGAGAGTTCTGTATTCGGAATTTGATCAGTGAATATGTTAAGAGTGTGATTAGATAGTGTTTGCTGATGTTATCTTAGAGGAGAGTGTAGTTTTGGTGAGGAAACGTCATTGTGAATTGGTTGAAAGTTTATAGAGAGTAAACAGGTGAAGAGTTTAGCAACACTGATATTGAAGCTCACAAGTTGGGAGGCTCTGTGTATTGAGTCTGACAAGTCAGTTGGTTTGGGTATTGTAAACGCTTGTTATTGATCTTGGATTCTCAGTAAGAGTCCATACTCGATGGATGATGCTCAGGGAGGATCTGTTGGGGTTGGTGTGTATGTACCGTATCTGGAAAGCCTATTGCAAAGAGAACAAAACATCTGAAGCCTACTCAGCTGTTAAAGAGATCACCACTCTGGAGTTCAGCTATGATGTGAGACTTATAAAGCTTTGATCGAAGCTTCCATGACCAAACAGGGACTTCCAATCTGCTCTAACATGTTTAGGATATGAGAGAGACAAGAGAAACTGATTTTGAAAGGAAGCTACTTAACAATCATGACAGTCTTCTTGAGAATCAGAGACCTGAGTTAATGGCATCATTTGTGAGAAGTGTGGAAGATCCTCGTGTGGAAGTGAAGTCACATGACTGGAACTCGATTATCCACGCTTCTGTAAATCCAGACGCTTAGAGATGCAAAGAGGACGTTTAGAAGGATGGTGTTCCTTCAGTATGAACCGAACCACCAGACATACTTGTCACTGATCAATTGGTTATGTGATCTGCGGAGGTACTTTGAAGTTGTGGTGTTGTGGAAAGAGTTCAAAGAGGGGAAGGTGAAACTGGACCATGCTCTTGCGGATGCGTTCTTGAATGCGTGGTAGAGGAGGTTCTTTGGCACGGCGATGCAAGTGGTAGAGAGTGTAGGGAGATGAAGATATTTGTGGATAAGTGAGGTACAAGGCAGTGTTTATGGAGACTCTGAAGAACCTGAGATTGCCAAAAGTTGAAGAAGAGGAAGGTGAAGAAGATTGAGTTTCTTGATGCCTTTAGGAACTGGGTTGGCATTAGCACATGAATAATGATTTCAAAGTTAAGAACTAAACTTATGTCTAGCCTGATTAAACAAACCAGACACACATACCACTAAACTAGTAGTCTAGTACTGTTTCAAATGACATATTATCAGATTCTATATCATGTGATGTAGCACCTAAGCACCCACTTTCTGCTCAATGGCTTCCCCGACCCTTAGTAGCAGCATCACTACTTTAACAGCTTGTACAACAAAGATAAGTAGATTATGTTGTAGGAATGTTAACAACAAATCAGAGTGGCGCAGCGGAAGCGTGGTGGGCCCATAACCCACAGGTCCCAGGATCGAAACCTGGCTCTGATATGTATATTTTTCTGTTTGTTTGCTTTTTTGGATTTTTCTACTTGAAAAGCTGATTATCATTAAGCCCAATATTAATTTTGTAGATATACAGTCCCAGCTCTCAGGTATTTCTACTTCAACGATTAAACAGACCTGGCCTGCTACGGAAACAACATAACGCGGTCGCTTAGGGGCCCAAAGGTCTATCCATTTTAATCTATTCACTGTTTAAAAAAAAAGAAATCACACAAGTGAAGCCAGTCTGAATGGGGCCTTTCAACGGAGATGGACCGTTGTTGTATCACCTCTGCATCATTCATGTAACATATCAAATACAAATGTTATATATCCAAGACAAGAGAAACCTTCAAAGTTGTAGGTTTTTTTTACTACGACAAACAAACAAACAAAAAAGTCTGGTCTTTTATAATAAGCGAATCAAATGAATAAAATGTGTCTTCTTTTGCATATTCGCTAAAGCAAAAGCTATACACTGATAAAAGAGACATGATCATATACCATCGTTGACTTCTCCCTCATGTGGGTTGTACAAAACTATAATATATATTTCTAATTTGCTGCATTTGTCTCTTTCTTTTTCTCTTCTTCAACATCCTGTAAACACATGAAAGCAGATTTTAATCCAACATGTTCCCTAATTGTATCATTTTAAAAGAGGAATGTAAGAGAAATGCTTACGGAGTTGCCAATCTTGTCAAAGTCATCATCATCTAAGCTTCCATCACCATCACCATCACCCTCATCTGCAAGGTTACACGATACACAAACACAATCAATATTTAAGACAAAATTAAAGCTGGGAAGCAACAAGTTCAATGTCTCACCAGGAGCTTCGTCACTGTCTTCTAGATCTCCCAAGAGGAATGTATCGAGATCTTGCTCAGAGGACGCAGTAGATGTTCTACTCTCTTTGTCACGCTCTTTTTCAGCTGTTTCTGTCCCTCCAGCTGCTGAGTCTTCTTAGCTCTTCATCTTTACTCTCCGCTTTGTTCCTAAGCTCCTCCATGTACTTCCTCTCATATCTAAACCAAAAACAATCCTTTACGCTCAATACATGTCTAAAGCTGCTCAGTCTTGTGAATATACAGGCCATAAGCTATCTTACCAGATTCTCAATCTCAGCCTTTACTAACCTACTACAATTACCTACTCTTTCAAAAAACGAATCTCAGTATGAATCTTTACTCTTTGCTCAACTAAAGTGCCTACACTATTTAAAACGTAGACATTTACAAGAGATGGGGGCAGAGCCATAAGGTGTGCAACATAAGTGCTCACATGTCTTAAGCTGCTCAAAAGCTAACTTTACTACCCCTATGCGCTTACTCTTTATTATTCTACTAAAGTTGACTACTCTTTTTAAAACGATTCTCATAATCTAAATCTTCACTCTTTACTAACATGCCTACATTTTTTAAAAAAAACGTGGACTTTGACAAGAGATGGGTGGAGAGAGACTTACGGTGCACATGAGTGCTCACTAAGTGAAGTATATCCTCCAGAATCTCCTTTCTTTCATGACTCTTGGGCATAATTCATATCTCAACTTCGAAATTTGCTGCAAACATAACACAAAATGCAAACATTAAACACCAAGTTAAACCATTTGGAGATGAGTAGTAGTATATACTTGACAGAGCCAAGAACAAGAGTGGCATGTCTCTCCTGCCACTCTCGAGAGATCCTTCCTTACATTCGACTCAGTTGTTTCCAAATCAGAAACTTCCGTACGATTCATCTATCCACATTCACCATAACACATTCATCAAACACATTCACATAAAACACATTCACCATAACACATATAACAAATTCACCATAACATATTCATCATAACACATTCATTATAACACATTCACCATAACACATTCATTATAACACATCGCCATAACACATTCACATTAAAAACATTCACCATAACACATTCACATAAAACACATCCACCATAACAGATTCACTATAACACATTCTCATAACACAAATTCATCATAACACATTCACATAACACATTCATTCATCATAACACATTCATTCATCATAACACATTCACCATACACATTCATCAAATCCACCAGCAACAAAACCAACCATACCTTGTACCGGAAACGCCTTGAACGTATCAGAAGTCAATCCTTTCACAAACTCTCTCAAATCATCCGTGATCCCAAACCCCAACAGCTCCGCTTCCGTCACCACAGATCCAGATCCCGATCCAGCCCCAAACGCCGCAGCTGAGGCGGAATAATATCGCAATCGACTTCATATTCTGGATCTGATCCGCCTGCTTCATCGCCACCACTTTGAGCTGATCCGCCTTCGTCGACACCTCGCGCGCGAACTCCTTCGACTTCTTCGCCGTCTCGGCGACGAAATCGGATACGTTGAGCTGATCGGCTTTCTTGGAGGCTTCGATGGCGAACTCTTTGGATTTTTTGGCGGTCTCGGAGACGAGGTTGGCGATGGTGGTGGAGGATGATTGTAAGGTTATGGTTTGAGACTTCTTCGCTGCTTCCTCCGCGAATGATTCGCTCTCTTCATAGATCTTCCATTTTTCTCGGTGTGGATTGTTTCTGGCTCCGATCTGTTGTTTTTGTGTCAGTGATGATGTTTAAGGGAACGTTCCGTCAAATACGGCGAGAAAGACTCTGGTTCGTACAGAGGCTTTCGCTTTGGAAGACTTATAAAAAGGTTTAGTTGACTTTGTTTTGACTGAATAATGCTCTCCCTTTGAATTTTCACACAAATATAAAAAGTTTAAATGTACTAGTTTATGATTATTTTAAAAAATTTTAAAATTTAATTAAAAGGATACCTTAAAATAACTTTAATTTTTTTTACCAAAAAGATTTAAAAAATGACCAAAATAAATTTATTAAATGGTATAAATATATATTTATATCATTTGGATTAACTAATTTAAACTTAAGATTTAGAGTTACGAGTGAGATTTAAAATTTATAAAAAAAAATACAAAAATTCTATTTTAGTTAGTTTTTTTCTTGAGGTCTATTTTGTGACACTTTAAAAGATTTATTTGAGATTTGCTAATTAAATTATAAAATTAAAGTAAACTAATCTAAATTTTATTTTTACAACAACAAAATTTACTGTGTAATGATAGATGTTAGAGATTATATTTGACTTAATTTGATCTAGACTAAAACAACCCAAGATCAAGAGAACCCAAGTGAGGGAGTCTTGTTTTGCATTTAACATAGTTCTATATACTTCTGTTACTCCTTAAGATTTGAAAGAACTCAAAATGAAAATAAAAGAAGATGCAATGGTGCTAACGAGCCATCAACATAAAGTTGGCTAGCTCCAGTGGAGAAAACCTGGCCAAATCCTAAAGATGCATATGGTTGATAATATGATGAACGAGGTCGCTACAGAGGAATCCCAAACGTGATTGATGTCACCTGCTTGTGGGAGAGGCATTGATTACTCAAGTGAAGTTGTGCAAGTTTGGTATAACAACGTGGTAATGACTGATAATCCTACCATCGGGTTCTTGTCATGTACGTGTAGTCTACGTACTTAGGAGGAACATTTCTGAAGCGGAGTGGATTAGAGCAAAGCCCAAGTGTAATTAAGCTCAAACCATTCAGAAATAGCATGGTTAGATGTTTCATCCTCCGCATTGCATGGAAATAAAATTATCACATAATGTGGCGATGCTACCACTTAGTATTTGTCACATAATGTGGCGCATTTTGGACGAGGCATGGAGTTTGGATGCTTGTTTTTGGTTCTGTGACTGTATGTTCTTAATGTTCTTTGCCACCCAGTTCAATATATTGTATGGATCTAGTGGAACTGCCATCTACCAACTTTGAATTTTCATTTGATGATCAGATTTCTAATTTAGGGATGGTCATGTGGAACAGTGGTGTGAAATATGCTACAAATACAGAAATATATCCCAACTGTTTAATCATTCATAACAAACAAAAAGTTTGATACACTTCATTTATATACTTCATGTTTCATCTTGACACAAAGTCTGTCTATATCCCAACTGTTTAACCATTCATACTTCATGTCTCATATTGCAAGTCTATTAAATGACAATATGTGGTACTGTGTATATATTGAAACACATTTAAAACATAGTAAAAATACTAATTCAAGCTCGTTAATATTATGATGCATCACGATGAATTAAACCATACAACATTTCGTTCAGCTGATTTATCACAAGTGGGTAGAGCAGGTTAATGTGCTGACTCGGGACATCATAGGTATTTAAGTCGAAGCCAACCGTAAAAAATGATACAAAACTCTAGAGTTCACTAAAAATGTTAATATTATTGCTCATGGTTTTGAATGCTTGAACGACTAGTCCAGTTTTACTTCTTCTTTTTTAAACGTTTGGTTTTAGGCATAGCAACACAATACAAAGAAAAAAAAAACGTTACATGTATTAGTTGTTGTGGTTAACAAAAACAACAAAATTGATTGATTGGTAAATCCCTAACCAGAAACAAAAAGAATTAACATTACATAAACAGTATCATTGTACCAAATATCTTGTCGGTTCTACTTTTTTTGATTAACTCTGGTATATGGGCAGTCACATTCCCAACTATCCCCCGAAAGGGGTTCAGCCGCCCCCAATGGAAGAGATGTTAAATCCGTTGTGGCCAAGGGCTCGAACCCAGGTGGGCGGGGCAGGATATAGTTGTACCTCCTTTACCTTGTTCTAGTTATTTTGTAATCGTTTACTAGTTTCTAATCCCGTAAGAATACTCTAACGAGTACAATCACCGAGCAAACCCAAAAATAGTTATGGTTTTGAGTTGAAAAGACCATAAAAAGAATTCAAGTGTTCGCGTACATGGAAATAAAAGAAAAGATAGATGGTGAGAGTGAAAGGTACGAAAGAGTATATGGTTAAGGTGTGGTCTAATCTTTCTATGCAGCCAGAGACCACTCTCTCTGTCCCCATGGGACCACCTTCTCCGCGCAAACTATATACGACTCTTTCGTATATTTGTAAAAGTCGTGTTAATTCGTGTAAACGTAAGCTTACATAATTAGCCTACATGGATAATATAGTATTTGATGAATTTGAAATCGAGTTGATATAGAGATGGATACAGTGGGTGATAGGTGGACCATTCTTGAATCTTGATAGGTTTTGGTGGATGTCAGATTGTGAAGTGAGCCAACTTGCCCACTCCTTTGGAGATTTATCCAAATCTTTTCTGATTGCTACATTTTTGGTATGTATTACTTCAATTTTAGCACTCATTACCTTTGTCGTTCCAATCTATACGTTTTCATGCCATTTTTGTCTGAAAAATTTATTTATATGTTACCAAATTTGACAGATGATCTATTTTGGTTTTTTTAAAAGTAAAACTAATTTTGCTATGAAATGCGTTTCAAATATTAATATAATTTTGAAAATGTATATGTTGATGTTTACTTGTTTTGTTGTGGGGGATATCTTTATATATGCTACCCTTCTGAAATTATAGTTACATTTTCATCTAAAATGATTCAATCAAAAGTGGCTCTAGACATTTACTATCAACATATAGTATTATATATTCGGCTCATTTGTTATTGATATTTGGAAAAACAATTCTTAGATAGGATTTGAACTTGAGACATTTCTAAGTGAGATACACACATACTAGTTGAATTGCTAACCTTTTTTTATGAAAATACTTCTCTAAAATCATTTAAAACATTTGGCGGTTCTAAGCACATAAGCACATGTTTGACCAGTTTCTATGCAAGAACCTATCTGGGTTCAACCAACAAGTTAAGCCGTGAAAAAAGCCCCACATAAAGATGTGTTTGTTTTCATGAACTGTTTGGTATCATTAGGCTGGTGCTTACATTTTTGAGAAAAATCAAGTACATCATGAGGTTAACTCTTTAAGTAAATAAAGGTCAACATTTAGCATAGATAATGATCTCACGTAGTGATCACGTTTATGCATTAAAGCTACGTACATGTCAAGGTGATGAGAAAGGAACATTTCAGAGTTTAATAATACATAATCTTTTAGTTTTATTATACAACACACTTTGATTACAGGAAACCTTTTTAATACAGACAAATATTATTTACTAACGAGACAAAAAAGTTTAACAGGGAAGAAAGTGTGTGCACGTTAGCAAAAGTCAGAACCTCAACCTTTTACAGCTTCGTCTGACGTGGACCTTGGTCTCGTATCGACGTCCCTTCGTTTTCTCCAAGAGGACTTCTCTCTCTCTACCCTTTATTTTAGGATTATTATTATTAATTTAACAAAAAAAATATTTCTCGTTAAATCATTTTCTTTCCTTTTTTCTCTCTTTTCTTTTTCAGCAGTCGTGTATTATCCTGCAATTATGAAACTTTTTTTAGAAAATATACGTACAAACACACGAGTTTTTAAATAGTGACTTATGGAAGAAAAACAGTTAAAAAGTGTCTGAAGTGTTTTTTAATTAAATGAAAGACACGTGACACGTGCGTGACTGCCACTCTGTCTCCACATGACAATCTGACTCACGGGTCTGCCTCACGTCGCGTGCAACTTCGCTTTAATTATTCCGTTAATTCCGACTTTTCTAAAATAAAACATAAACTAATTCTTAAAAATAATAACCCAAAAGACTCAAAAAATATCAACTACTATATGCCATTAATCAATTTCTGGAAGCTCATAATTACATTTCTTAAGTTATTTTGAGTTTGATCTTCATTTAATAAACTCTAGTTAGTTGATTTTGCGGTGTAATTTTTGTAGAAATATGGTTTGTTGTCTAACTAAAATCACAAATTTAGTGTAAAATTTAATTATGTTTATTAGGGATATAAGCTGTATTTAACTTAGTTTCTTACAAGAAAATACATAAATAAATAGAAAGTGATAACATAGAGAGAAAATGAGGAAAATGAGATAGACGGTTCTTTGTTGAATCTTCTATGATTGATTTTTAATTAAAATTTTATATATTGATAGTCATGTTCTTAACTCAAACAGACACCAAAGTTTTCGTGTTTAAAACAATTGACAGTTTAAAAAAAAATCATTAGATTCTTAACTACTGCAAATTGAGAAAGCTTAATCTAGTAAGTACCTATGTGTATTAGTAAAATAAGCTATTTGATGTAGTTTAGGTGAAGGAAAAGAGGGCGGTGGTGTGTCTCTATGTAGTTGACCGTTGACTCCGATTATTTAACATGGCTTAAGCAGATTATTGGCTAACGGAAGACAGTTATTTAGTAGTTAATCACAGGCTAAAATTAATAAAATTAATTATTAATTAGTGTATTTGAGTTTAAACTAACTGATACGGAAACAAGAATCCGGTGGATTCCATAGGCTTAAAGGCTATGATCTGATATGACCTAACCTTAGGGTTGGGGACCATACTAGATAATTACTCATATATGCCGGTTTTGGTTTTGATTAACTAATGTGTTATAACGAATATGATAACACTTCATGAAAACTGTTGTCGGACACTTTTGAATGTATCATATTCACTACTAAAAAAATAAAGCGGTAATCGTTAAAATAATTCTTATACTAATGTCTTTCATTAAAATAGTTCTTATATGAAATAAAAACATGTGTAATTACATAACAAATCACTAAGACTATATCTTAAATAAAATGTAAAACTTGGACAGTGTGGTTGAATGATAAATAGGGGATTAAGACGATAACACGTTTAAAGTTTGATCTATTTACTGTACAAAATTAAGTTATTATGTTTTTAGACACCTACATAAATATGGACTCATACTTTCAGATTTATTTACATATCCAAAAAGAAGATCTATATATGGATTGTCTATTCCTTTAGAGATTAGTCTCGACTTTTCTATAAGTACAAAATACCTTCATGTTAATCAAAAAAATATAAAAACCCAATTAAAGTGTAAAAGTTAATTTAAAAATTCAACTCAATATACATAAAACAAAGACCTAAAACACTCTAATTTGTTAATATGAAAAGTTACTTCGATTTTTCTTCGTTTTGTTAAAAGAAAAACAAACTTGATATTCTAATTATTTTTCTTTACAAATATTGTATAATTTGCTACATCAAGTGAATGTCGAAGAAATATATAAAAGTTAATATCAGTAAATTTATCATTATAAAACATGATTCACCTCAGATAATGAATAAGATGATCAAACAATTAGAAGTTATGAAAGAAACTTTACATTTCAGTAAATATTAATATTACCAGCAAAAAGATCGAAGCAGTGTATAAATATTTCATAGTATTTGCATTATTTGACTACTGCGGTCTTAAGGGATGCACTTCCATGAAATCGCTTGAAATTATGCTGCATAGGTCGGCCACAATATTTTTTGCTCCTTAATTCCATGCTCTAAATCCCTTTTTGCTGCCCTTATAGAAAACAAAACGATAACAATCATTATCATTATAGCTAATCAGTTTCGCGACAAACTCACACAATATATGTAGCCAGTCAGCAATGGTTTTAAATGTATTTAATAAAAATAGCAACGACAACTGAAAAGCTAATTTTTTTCACAACTAATATTACAAATATTTACAGTTAAATATAATACTTTTTACAAATATTAATTATGAATTATATGTTGTGTTTTTTCCTAGCGTTATAGTAATATTGGGAGACTGCATATTTTAGAGATAAGTATTTCACATTCAGAAATTTAATAAAAATATATAAATAATTAGAGTCAATCAATTTATCATCAATTAGTTTTAAATTGAAATTTTTGGTCAACTCAAATTTGACATAGTATTAAAGCCATGTTTGATATGGTACGTTCCCTACTCTCATCAATTTGTTATGATATCAAAATTCAAATTCTAAAAACCCTAAAATCTTAATTAGTTGATTAATCCTTCTGATTAGATTAAAGTCATGTTTAACCTTTCGACTAGATAGAACTGTTATATTAGATTCGATTGACCGAGGATAAATGTCATAAAATTATGAGAGTTATGGTTAATAAAAATCATCACCATGAAAAAAGATATTAAAGATAACTATCTCATATCAAAAAAATCAATGAAATATTAAATAATATATAAACAACTAGAGTCAATTTATTTATCGTTAATTAATTTTAAGCTAAAAGCTTATAATTAACTCGAATTTGACAACAAACCTCCACCATTAAAACTAATAATCTATATGGCGAGTTGCGAGTGGGTCAATGCTCGAGAAGTTAAGAAAATCCAAGTTGATGAGTAAGTAATTACTGGTCCAACTACGTGTGTAGCTATATAGAGCCCCGCGCTTGAATCTCGACAAGACAAAACCATGAATTTATAAGCAACATGGTCACCTTCACATCACTTCGATTCGGACAAACCTAGTTTATATACTGTATATCTTTATATACATTATAAGAATATCTGTTACAAAAATATAAAATATATCTATATAAATCTTTTCCTTTATAGCTAAACCATTGTCTGCGATCTCTGAAAGCAATCTTTTGGACCAACGACCTCGAACACACACAAAGTCACTACAGTATATTTATTAGTTACTACAATATTTCACTATTTCATCTCTCCGTGAATTCATGGAAAATATTATTATATTTTTCTCCTTTGCAATAAAAGCCAATCATAGTAGATATAATTGTGCTAACCTGCCATGTTTTGTATTGAATTGTGACAATGCGGGCAAATATAGCTGTCATTTACACAGTAAAAGTAATAAAGGATTCAATCAAATTCTGAACATATGAGAATTGTACTGTTCAAAATAATAGTAGTAGATAGTAGAAACTAGTTTAGAAAAATCGGTTTGATCAAACATAAAATCGGTAGAAGATTCAAATGTTTCAGTCTTGAAATATTTAAGCTCTTAGTACTTTATTAGAAAAAATCATTTACTAGTTATGTACTGATGGTGCAAAAAGTGTTTTCATTCGAGTAATACAAGATATCTCATGGATTCAACGATTTCTAAGATCATATGTAATTTATTATTTGTTTCTATAATATAGTAATTCTATAATATATTTTCTTAAAAATATCATTCCTTAAAATAAAGAGTAGAAAATTTTAGAATATTATTTTTCTTTAAACATAGAAGAAATAAATAAATTTATTTTCCAGAGATGTGTTGGAATATATTCACTTTTATAATAATATTTAGAAATAAATATAGAAATGCGTTCGAAATATAATAACACTAATCGATAATATATGAACTTTGAGATAAATGACGACTATGCTATATCATATAAAGTTTTTTTTTTGTTTGGTGTAAAACATATAAAGTTATGGCATTATTAACTTGGAAATGATCAAGACTAGTGGGAGAGTACACAGAACGTGGGATAAATAAAGGAGACAAAATGATCAGATGATAAGGTAGATGCGGCCGCAGCAGATCCCTTAGGCTTGGCTGATGCAGCACGACGCCTAACCATGTGACTTGCATCTAAAACCCCAAGTCCCTCCATTTAATTCAGTTGGCCGCTGCTTGTTTCCTTTTGGCTTTATTGTCTCTTAACCCATTCCTCTGGTCACTTTCTTAACTCTGGTTACTACTCACTACTTGCTTCTTTTTTTTATTTTAAATAATGTCTCAAAAACCCATTTAAAATGCATCTTAATATTATAATTTAACTCTACCGGTAAGTTTTGTTTTCTGGTATTGATAAGAGAAAATCGGTTAGAATTTCACGTGTTTTATATTGTTGAAATGAACCAATCTTTATAGTTTGTTATATGCATATCAAGATCCGTAACTAATAGTGATAAGAGAAAGTTAAAATAGTTTTTTTTCCCATCATGAGAATAATTTGTCGTTCAACTTATTTTGCCAAGTAGTCACTGTAATATTGTTTTTTCATTTCCAAATAATATAGTCAAATGTGTATGATATAATAGTATTTATTAGTTTTGTTACAAAAAAATGGAACACAAATGATGTGTGTAAAACTCACACATAACTAAATTCTATAGTTTCGGTTGTTGAAGAACACGAAAAATGCTTGGGGATTTCAAATCTCCTGTATTTGTAATATGTTCTTTGTACCACTAATAGAGTAAGAATATATAATATAAGCTTTTATATAGATAAATACAGCATTTTAATGGGAATATTGGGAAAGAGATATGATGGTACGGTCAATAGTACATAACAAATGTACATTTTTTTGTAAAAACAAAGAGTACGTTCCTCTCTGTTACACTGTAATTTTCACGTTATGATATGCTTTTTATTCTCATCTACCTCTCGCTCCACATTTACGTGTAGCAATAACATTGCTTGAATCTTGAATCTTGAATCTTGATTGTATTTAATTTCATTACATCCACAGAATCTTTAGACGAAACTGTAGATTGTACGTTGTATGTAACACCAGTACGTTTTTTTTTAACTACACTCGCCTTAATTGCATTTTTAAATTAAACATCAACGTTTTAATTCTGGTATATTATAACTCTCTTTAACAAGTCTGAAATATATAGGGGGGTTTACTCGAATTTACACTTTATTATATTTTTGGTTTTTCTCACCCTCGTAATAATTTCTTTATTTCTTATTTAAGGAAAACAAACGTTAGACAATAACTGTATACGTTGCAATATTCTTCCACATGGTAGCTCTTAAAAAACTCATTTGCAGTTATTTAATTTCCTGATTTGAAATGGAAATAAACTATATTTTATTTCTTTTTGGTGCACAAACAGTGAAACAGTAAATATTCTTGAACGATTTATAGCACATTCTATAATGTTAAATATTCGATATAGAATAATATATGATTAAAGATGGAATATATAGATTGTCTTCCAATATTGAACATAGAATCATATCGTTACTTTGCATAAGAATCTCTATTATACGATGCAAATCTCTTTAACGAATCATTAGAATCATAGAATCGGCTTAAAACTCGAAACGGTAAAATTTATTATTTTCACTTCTGCTCCGAGAACTTTGGGTGATGAGACCATGTCAGTAATTTATTTACCCTCGCGTGGTTAAAAATTAACATACGCGTATGTTAGCTTAAACAGTCTAACATACGCCGAGAGTTACAGTTCACCCATCTTTTCTTTCTCCTTCACCGTATAATAAGAACAGAGTAAGCCAAATCACTTTTTCATTACATATAAAATTTTCTCTGTGAGTTGCTCGTTTATGGGAGAATCGTGTCAGATAAATTTCTCTTGATTATTGTAAGTATTAATAAAAATATATTTTAAAAAGTAGTTTGTAGAGAGTGAAAAAGATCTTGTGGTTTGGGCTATGCCATTATATATATGTGCAGGTCTTTCTCCATCTTCTCCTCTTCGAAAACTTACTGAAACTACTTTAGCTTTTTCCTCGAGAATCATAACCTTAAAAGGAACGATAAATGGGTAAAGTCTCCTCCTTTTTCCTTCTTCTTGACTCTTTTCAGTTTCTTCTTTTGGGCTCTGTTTCTGGGTTTCTCTGTTATCTTCTCAGAAGTTAGATTTGATGGAAAACAGAGAAAGAAACTTTTTTTGTTCATGGGTTTTGTTAAAGATAGAAGCTTCTCTGGTCTTGTGGTGTTGAAAGTTTGATTTTTATGGATTTTTGTGAAGTTTACACTGGAGTAATGAATGATGTGTAACTGTTTTTTGATTTGCAGATGTTAGCATGAGTTTTTCACAGGATATGGATGATGAGTATGAGAAGCTCATTAGAAAGAATGAACCCACCAAGGTTTACTTTTACAACTTGTTTCTCCTCTTTTTTGTTTTTTTTAATAATAAATCTCTGATATGATTTTTGGATGAATCCTCTGTTTTGTTTGTTTATTTAGGGTTGTGATTGATAATGACTCTTCCAAGAATGCAACTGTGATAAGGGTACTTTCCTTTTATCTTGTGGGTTAGTAGTATAGTCTATAGTTTTTGGTTTCCGTTACATATTAATTCTTTGGTTCTTTCTCAGGTGGATAGTGCAAATGAATATGGGATTCTTCTTGAAGTTGTTCAAATCCTCACTGATCTTAACCTCACTATCACCCAAGGCTTACATATCCTCTGATGGTGGTTGGTTCATGGATGGTATGCTTCTGGTCTCCTTTCTAAATTTCCTTTACTTTTGAACAAGCAATTGATTCTCATCTTCTCTCTGCACTTGGCAGTATTTAATGTCACTGACCAAGATGGAACAAAGTCACTGACGAAGTTGTTCTAGACTATATCCAAAAGTGAGTTTTGTTATGGTTCTCTCTTCTTCTTATGTTAGCTATGTGTAAAATGAGTCTAATGAGTATATGTTGTGGTTAATTTCTCAGTCTCTTGGGCCTGAAGCTTGTTTCTCCACTTCCATGAGAACTGTTGGTGTCATACCATCAACAGACAGCACGGTTATCGAGTTAACCGGTTGTGACAGACCAGGTTTGCTGTCTGAACTGACAGCTGTCCTGACCCATCTCAAATGCAGTGTTCTTAACGCTGAGGTTTGGACACATAACACCAGAGCAGCTGCTGTGATGCAGGTGACGGATGACTCAACCGGGTGTGCTATCTCTGATCCAGAGAGGTTGTCTCGGATCAAGAACCTTCTCCGGAACGTTCTCATGGGAAGCAACACACCGAGGGAAGCCAAAACAGTTCTCTCTCACGGTGAGGTTCACACGGACAGGAGGCTTCATCAGATGATGTTTGAAGATAGAGACTATGAACACCGTGTGGTGGATGATGATTCATCAATCCAAGATGAGAGGCAGAGACCAGATGTTTGCGTTGATAACTGGCTTGATAAGGATTACTCTGTGGTCACAGTTAGATGTAAAGACAGACCAAAGCTTCTGTTTGATACTGTCTGCACTTTGACTGATATGCAGTATGTTTTTTCCATGGAAGCGTTGATACTGAAGGCACCGAGGCATATCAGAGTACTATGTGAGACATATAGATGGATCCCCTGTGAAATCAGAGCTGAGAAGCAAAGAGTCATACAATGTCTCGAAGCAGCTATCAACAGAAGAGTATCTGAGGTAAAAAAAGATCCATCATATGCATAGTTTATTGTGTTACTCTTACTGTAACTGTTACTGAAGATCCTTGTCTTCTTCTTGTTACTATCATAGGGATTGAGTTGGAGCTGTGCACGACGGATAGAGTAGGCTTGTTATCAAATGTGACTCGCATATTCCGTGAGAACAGTCTAACGTAACAAGAGCTGAGTTAAAACCAAAGGAGGGCAAAGCTCTAAACACATTCTATGTCAGTGATGCGTCTGGTTACTCAATTGATGCCAAGACCATAGATTCCATAAGACAAACCATAGGCCAAACTATCCTCAAAGTCAAGAACAACCCTGAAGAACAACAAAACCAAAGACAAAAACCGTCTTCACAAGAATCATCCCAACCAGATTTCTCTTTGGAGGTCTCTTCAAATCCAAATCTTTCGTCAACTTTGGCTTGGTTCGGTCTTACTCTTGAAGGGAACATGTAGCTTAGGCTGTGAGCTTAAGTCTCATCTAGGTTTTAACTGCTTTAAACTTGGAGAAGAATCTGTATATATCATCAGTTATAACCTTAATTCTTGGTCTAGGATCCAAACGTTGGGTAGGGCAAAAGACAAAAGGTTTTTAGTATCACTAAAGTGTTAAGTGTTATTAACCTTTTCTTCTGTAATATCATCAACTTCTCAAAATTATCTCCACTGAATCTTCTTCAGATGTTGCAGCCTAAAATATATAGTTCCATGACCTTTTTAGATGGTAGTTTGAATCTCTTTGTCACTTTGAATATAGAAACAAAAGTTAATTTAATTGTAAACAAGAAAACTACAGACAAGACAACGTACAGAAGAACTGTAAACATCACAACTAACGCTCATCACTTGGTTATTATAAAGATCAATGATTCTAAGAGACATATATTTATTTTTATGCGGCATACTCATTGTAGAGACCACAAAAAGAGTTATGGGAAGTCTTGATGGAAGCTTATCATACCATACAAACTACTTATTGAAAACTGGTTCTGAATTGGAAGTTTAACAAAGGAACATGTGAGGGTGTGGACTGTGGAGATATTGCCACTGAAAACTTTATGGGAGCGTGTTTACTGAAACTATGTCTATGTTTGTGTGTGTTGAATAGATTCGTGAGTCACATGGAGGAGGGACCAAACAAAATGAAGCCTCCCCACCACAAAGAAGACATCATTTCTATATGTTAACACCGCCCATTATTTCACATTCATTGTTAATTTTCATGTTACATTTCTTATTCATTTTGGATATAATAATACTTATTAATTATCATGTGACTCGTCTCTCTTCCTTGTTCTCAATCTCGATACATGGCTTTCTGTTCTGTGTAGGTGGAGGATACTTCATGGCAGAGGAAATCTTTTTAAGTTTCAGTGATTGTCTTCAGATTTTTTAATTTACAGAGTTTGCATATTACTATTGTTTATTTTCATTGCTGGACTGTACATGCATACTTTAGAATATGCCTACATGTTGTTTCACTCATGAAATTGTGAGTTTTTCTTTTTCTACTTTAGACTTATTAATGATATGGATTTGGGTAATTTCTGTCAGTGAATTTTTAAACTTAAAATCATAATGTAAATAAAATTTATTGTACTAAAACATAATGTTTTGGTGTCTATATCGATTTCAATCATCTAATTACTTGTAGATGTTTTATGCTTAAAATGCTCTATATTGTAAGAAATTTGAAAATTTAGTTTGTGCTTTGTTAGAATTTTCTCAATTAACATATGGAAAATTTTCTGTTATCTATCTTTTAAGAGCTTCAAGTATTAATCATATTATTACCTGTACTTCTAATTAGATCTTCCCAAACAGTAGATGAATCAGTATCGTTTTTACTTTTTACATTTGTTCTAAACTTTTTTACAGCTTAATATGAAACATTTATATATTTAAGTACGCTCTAATATTAAACATCTAAATTACGTGACAAATATAATAAAAACACGATGAGTTTTTTTTCTTTTTTGAAAAAGTGCGTACAACACGATGAGTGTTCTCTAGAAAACTAGCTAAATATACACAGCCTTACGCGCCTACGCGGCCCACATGTTTACAACAACGACGATAACGCCTTCCTCATGCTAATATTAATCCTCATCTATAAGAACTAAACTTAACCTATACAAACAAAGAAAACACACTAAACATTACGTAATAGATGATATAATTAGATATGATACCTATCCAAACTATTGACCGTTGACCAGTTTTTATTGATTCTTCTTTATTTTTTTTTGCCATTTGGAGTCAATACACCACACAACCACCACACTTTCACCAAATTTCTATTTTTTTTCTTACTTTTATTTATTTTGGAATATCATTTTATTAGTTGTTATTGTTATCCATTCAACTTATTACTCTATTAAAATCCTTAAGCTAAGCAACCAATTTCTCCCTCTTTAAAAAGATATTTTCAACCCTTTAAAAAACCAAAACCAAGCACCAACATCAATACTCAAGAATCAAGAACCAAAAAACAAGAATCAAGAATCAAGAATCAAGAATCAAGAACCAAGAACCAAGAAACAAGAATCAAGATGGGAGGAAGCAGGGCGTAAAGGAGATCCGTTTCCAGGTTTTGAGATGAGAAGTTCACAACGACGACTGTGTTTTCCGGAGATCTCTAAGCTGCCGGCTGCAGAGACGAGCTCCTTGTCCTCTCTCATTACCACCCAGACCTCCTCCTTCTAAGGAAGCTCCACCTTCTACGACCGGAGTCTCCACGTCTACGTTATGTCAGAACGGCACAGATCCGATCCCTCTATTGTCTCCACTCGTCCCTCCTTCAATGCTCCAACCTAATCCCACCACCACCTCTCGCTGACTCTTTCTCTTTCCACTCTCTTAGGTTTTTTTTTTTTTTTCTTCCTGTAATGACAATGTTCTTCAAGTCATTGATCCTTTTTTATAACGTGGATTTTATTTGAATTCTTCACCATCTAGATTCATATAATGTCGTGATCATTGCCTCTATTCATATTCACATTTTCACAAAGGTGATGAGGATCTCGTAATATATTTACACATACACTAATATGTTATAATATTTTTCTTATTGAGCATCAAGTATATATCCTTGTCCAACGACACAGAATATTTCCCAAAGTTTGTTTTTATCCATGGCTTTTACAAGCATGTGAATACCAACAAGAAGAACAAGATCTTTGTAAATGCCTAGCTTGTGTTGGTCGTACTAGACATAACAATGTCCTTATGGTAAGTCGATTAAGTCCATTGATTCACACATAATAAATTCACCATTTCTTATGCCTTGGTTATTAACACAGAACATATATATTGATCCCAAACTTTTAATGCAACCAAACTGCTTAAGGTCCATGTCGAAATGTAAAGTTCAGTTTCCCCACGGCTTTCACACTCGTGAAAAACTTGAAATGGGAACACGTAAAGAGCTAGCAGCATGATACACATGTGTCCTGGCCTTTTTGCGGCTGCGACTTCACTGGATCTTAGCATGAACTATATGCCTACCCAGCGTTGTCCAGTATATATGAGGGCTTGCAAATGATTTGGTGCTCTTGATTGTCTCATTAGGTGGTTTAAGAAGTCGTTGTTGTTTTTGAAGTTTGCTATAAACAGCACTCTCTCTGTTCATATTAATTGTCGTTTAGCTTTGTGTACATACAAATTAGAAAACAATTAATTTTGCATATTTTTCTATATAAAAACAACAATTACATATATATCTACCATGTTTCAACTAATAGAAAAATAAATTACAGTAAAAAACTAATAAATTTTGCATCAAACGTAAAACAACACTTATTTTGTAACAAAAGAATTTTTCCTACAACGACACTTATATGAAATAGAGAAATACTTTTTAGTTTACATTTGCGTCAGTTTGTTAAAATATAATTTGGTATGAACTAAAGTTTGTTATTAATGTCCCACTAGTTTGCTTTAAACTTAAGATTTTAACTCACGAAATACCAAATACACAACAGAAAACAACAACATAAATGAAAATAAGTAATGAAATAACTTCTTGTATAAAGACCCTAAGTTTATTGGAGACATGACTACATATCTGCATGAGTCTTATAAATATGCATTTAGCTTTCTTCATTAAAGTGGCCAACCCTCATATTTTTGTATTAATAACTCTTATTTTTGATGTAACTTACTACTTTCGTTAATCTCATAGTTTGTGTGATAGATATCAGTGGCATTTTGAAACTGCTGGAATATTTCTAACATTTTTCTTGTCAAAAGTATTCCTTTCACATTATTCTTTGGAACATTTCATATAACTTTTATTAATTTATTTGTTTAAATCTCTGTTTGTTCGAATCCTCTATTGATTCTTACCTCTATTGTAGGGTTGAAGTTAAACCGCTAGAGAACAAACTAAGCAAGCATATATCACATGCGTGTTATACGAGTTTCACATAAACAGTTAATATTAATTACCGATAATGCATTTATTAATCAGAATTTATATTTATATATCAAATTTAAATATTTATCTTTTAGGATTTGAGCACATAAAAAGTTGAATAATTGCGTCATATTGACTTGACGGCTCCAACGGCTATCTGAATGAAGTTCTCCATAACTAATGTCTTCTCCATGAGACTCTTTGAGGCATTGTCTGTGTTCTTGCTGACTTCATTCATCACAATAGTTGTTTTGTTAAAACAAGCCACGATAAAATGGCTGGCAGTCCCTGGATCTTTATCCTCGATTTCTAGTTGTGCCCTTCTAACATACCCCACTATTGAGGTGTAGGCTTCACTGCACACCAGAAAGTGTTTCGAAAACGTTGGCTCACCTCCCAATCCGATAACGAAAACTGTTGTTTCTTTAGCATGGGTCAGTACAAGGTCGACTACCACTTTCACAAGTTCGACCTATATATTTTAAACAAAAAAAATCACATTTTACTGAGAATTGTAGTTTTTTTCTGGAATAATAATTATGCTTCAAAATTTTTGCCATAATAATGATTAAAAATTTACAATTGCATAGCTTCATTTACAAAATAAAACTCTTGACGATTTCCCATGCAGTTTCTCAACACGCTTTTTTATTTCTTATTCACTCTAATGCATGTTATGGAGTTTTCACACATATTAATAAAATATATTAAATTTAACTATAAATGCATTTTTTGTAATTATCTATTTTCATGTTTTAAACACAATAAAAATTCAGTAAATTACAATCAATTCTCTTAAAATTTACAAATAGTCATTATTAGTTGATAAAAGTATGTGTGAACAAAAAAAGTTGATAAAATATGTATTGAAAAAATAATATATATAAATATCTTTTAAAAATAATTAAAAAAAAACATGTATCATTTTGGAACGGAATGAATATAAGTTAAGAACTAGCAGAAGATGCATGCCAAAACAAAAATTTAAACCCTCATAAATTGATCTCTTAACATGAATCTTAGATCCTAACATCCCTTCTATTTCTTCCAGTGCAGAGAAAACTGAAATCTAAAACACAAGACTGCAGTTACCTATTTATGATTTGTTCATAGGATTTTCTATTAGCTATTCCTTAATCCGGTTGAAACATTAGACCCATAACTTAGACAATAAAATTGGATAATCTGAATAAATGTTTGGTGTAATATAAAATGAAAAACAAACAACATATAGAAAATAAATGATGGTTAGATAGTAATATACCTGGTTGGTTGCAGAGACCGCAGGGGGATACGCAGTCAGCGTTTGAAAGCAGAACTTTTTGTTACTGATATAAGTATTATTGCATATAGTATCAATGTATTTTGTTGATGCCATGGTTGACGAAAATCCTAATAACAATTGGAACCAAACGACCATCGAAAGAAGAACGAAACAACCAGAGAAAGACCTCATGACTTACTCGAGAGTTTATTTTCCTCAGCCTCTATTGTTAGTATTTAATTGTTATTCTACGTAAGTATCATATATTATATATATATATATATATTATATATATATTATTAAAACTATAGATAGATGGTAATAATCTAAATTAAAATCTCACTGGATGCCACCATACTTATTGTTACTATTTACAAATATTTACTTATATTTTAATAAATCAACAATTGACTTACGAAGTCATTGTCTTAAAATCCAATTAATGGTGTTAAAACATCCTAATTGACCTACGAAAGCAAAAACAAAATCATACTTTTGCTTTGGAAATTTTCTTTAGAAAACTATTCAGATTCTTCTTTCTGATTTTTTTAGAATATGATTTTTCTTTGTTAAGTTTATAAGTATCTTCCATGAATATGTAGATATCTTCTTTTAATTTGAGATTAGAAAGATTTTTTCTAAATGTGCATGATCTACTCTATTAAACTAGAGTCCTAAATTTATCTACCATTGAAAGTTATCATTTAATTTTTGATTATTTTAAATTTATGTAGTGTATTACATAATTTATGATTACTTTTATTACTCAACCATCCATCTATATTCATAATCTTTAATATCTTACCTAAATATAACAATTTCAACATATTATGGTAATCAGAATATGCTATATATTTTTTTTAAAACTATTCAAAATATAATTTCGATTTTTAAAAAAATGAAAATCGAAATATTTTTAGTTATATATAATTTTTAATTATCAAAAAATACCCGCCCTTTTGGTTTAGAAATATTTCCTGACTAAGTATAATATCTTTCTAAAATTTAGGGAATAATATTGATAAATATGTATAATATATTCATAAAATTTAGAAAAACTTTCAAATAATGTAAATTTAGAAATACATTCTAAGATGTGTATTTAGGAAAATCTTCATGAAAATATAGTTATGAATACCTTACTAAATTCGAACTGTATGTATATTTAATAAGATATTCTTAATATGTATAACAATATTCCTAAAGTTTTCAAAAGATCTTCATGAATTTGATATCTAAATTTTATAAGATATTATATCATATTAAAAGCACCTTCATAATTTTTTTAAGAGATACTCCCTCTATTTTAAAAATAATACATGTTTTAGTTTTTCACACTTTTTAATAAAACACATTAAAACTTAATTAATAATGCATAGTGTTTTGTAATTTTATATTTCCTATATTTCTAAGTGAATAAGACTTCAAGAAATGCAATTAATATTTTTGAAAATTAACAATTTTCATTATTAGCTGACAAAAAGTGCATTGAAAATATAAAAATACATTATTTGAAACAAATTTTTTTCTAAAATATGTATTTTTGGTAACACATGGAGTATTATTTATCGAGTAATTTTTTTCTAAATATGCATATAAGTCAAATTTAAAAGATGGTATACACATTTAGCATAAATATTCATACAAGTTACATTCAAGAACTATATTTACACTTTATGAAGGCGTTCCTGATTTTTTTTTCAAATTCATGAAAATAACATACACGTTCACAAAAGTGCTCCTACATTTTTAAGAAAACAATTATGAAATATCATGGAAAAAATTTGAACTTTTTCAAAAAAAATTATTGGAAAATTTTTTTGAAAAAAAATATTTTCTGGAAAAAGTTACTATTTTTTTTGAAAATCTTTGTTTATTTTATTTTATTTCATTATTTTATGATTTTTATGATTTGTTTACATTTATATATTTAATTAATAAAAGTTAAAATTATAAATGTAGATATATCATATAATGTTTATTCAACCCTTTACTAAAATTATTTGGGTGCTATTTTGGAAACACAAAATAAAAAGAGGCAGTTTAGACTATTTGTCTTAGAATTTAGTTTTGGTGAGAAAATTATTTATGTGTTCTGGTGAGAAAATTTGATTTTCCATTTTGGTAGAAATTTTTTTTTCTAAGACAAATATCCTAAATTGTTTCTATCAGTTGTAGGGTTGAAATTAAACTGCTACGTTGATTTTAAGGTTTGAAGTTAAACCGCTATTAGAACAAACTAAGTAAGCATATATCACATGCTTGTTTAACGAGTTTCAAATTTTTTGTATTGACGAGAAAACTCAATTTTTGATTATTGGAAATTTGATTTTAAAGCTTTAGTAGAGATTCATGATTGTATAGTTATAGTGGGAATATTCGATTTTGTTGTTTTGATAAAAAAACTCAATTTTGTTGTTTTGCAGAAACTTTGATTTTGTAATTTTGATAAAAAACATAGATTTTATGGTTTTAGCAGAATTTTGTTTTTTTTTTGTAATTTTAGTGGTTAATTTGGCATTATGATTTGGGCGAAAATTTAAGCAAACAAATAACACATGCAAGTTTATATGAGTTTCACATAAACATTTAACATTAACCGATAATGCCAATATGCTGCTTTCATCATTCAGATTTGATAGTTATATTTATATTTATGTTTCAAATTTAAATATCATAGCTTTTGGGATTTGAGCACATAAAAAGGAGTTCAAATACTTTGTGTTAATCTATTGAGTTGGTGGCTCCTACAGCTAGATTAATGAATTTATCATAAGTATTGTCATCTCCATGAGCCTCTTTGAAGCATTGTCTGTGTTGTTGCCGACTTCATCCCTTGACAATAGATGTTTCGTCATAACAAATCATGACATCATAGTTAGCAGTCATTGCATCTACATCGATTTCTCTTATCGCAACACTTAGATCATCTACTATATTTCTATAGCATTCATTGCAAATCTTAAAATGTCTCTTAAACGTAGGGCTCTTTTGCCAGTTTGGCACAAAAGCTACCGTTTTTTTAGCCTGGGACTCTCCAAGGCCGATTACGATTTTCACAAGCTTGACCTATATTTGAAAAAAAAAATATCACAAGTTCACCTTAACAACTGAGAATATATCATTAAGAGATTTGTAGTTTTGGAGGAATAAGAATTATGCTACAAAGATGTTGCCATTATAATGATTACAAATTTACAATTACTTAAATTTATTTACAACATAGAACTCTAAGTGCATGATTAACTACGATCTCTAGGGTGAAATTCTTAGTTTTTTTAAGAGACGTTTCTTAGTTTTTAAATAAAAAAACATAAGAACCGTCTTTTAAATAAAAGACATAAGAGAGTCTCTTAGCCAAAAATATATTAAAAAAAAGATCAAATTATAAGTTAAAACTACATCCTAAGAGACCTGGATTAAGGATGGTCTAAACGATTTACAATACACTTTTTGTCCAGCACGTTTGTTAAGAAAAATTATTAACTTAATAAATAAGTAAATATGTCAGATTTCATACCATTCACATTTTTAAAATTTAATGACTTTTTTAAAAAAATTAAAATTTGAACTTTTATAGATTAATCTCTTAATATGAAACTTAGACCTTAAATCAAAAATACAAGACTGCAGTTACCTATTGATGATTTATTCATAGGGTTTTCTATTAGTTGTTCCTTCAATCCGGTTAAAACAATTACACCCATAACTTAGACAATAAAATTGGATAATCTGAATATAAATGTTTGGTGTATATAAAATGAAAAACAAACAACATATAGAAATAAATGATGGTTAGATAGTAATATACCAGGTTGGTTGCAGAGACCGCAGGGGGATACGCAGTCAGCGTTTGAAAGCAGAACGTTTTGTTATTGATATAACCATTATTGCATATGGTATCAATGTATTTTGTTGATGTCAGGGTTGAAGAAGATCCTAATAAAAATTGGAACCAAACGACCATCGAAACAAGAAAGAAACAACCAGAGAAAGACCTCATGACTTACTCGAGAATTTATTTCCTCAACCTCTATTGTTAGTATTTAAATTGTTATTCTACGTAAGTATCTTTATATATACATAAAAATTGTGGATATATGGTAATAATCTAAATTAAAGGAACTTTGGTCATCTCACTGGATAGCACCCTAATTATTGTTTACTCTTTTCTTAGTCATAAAAGTAATTAATGTTACTATTTACAAATATTTGCTTCTATTTTAATAAAATCAACTGTCAGGATCAATTTGAGATTAGAAAGATTTTTTTCTAAATGTGTATGATATATTACTAAATCTGAGCTTAGAAATATATCCTGACTAAGTATAATATCATTCTAAAATCTAGGAAGATATTGATAATATGTATAATATATCCATAAAATTTAGAAAAACTTTCACATAATGTAAATTTAGAAAATACATTATGAGATGTGTATTTAGGAAAATCTTCATGAAAATATAGTTATGAATACCTTACTAAATTGCAACTATATGTATATTTATAAGATATTCTTAAATATGTATAACATATTCCTAAAGTTTTCAAAAGATCTTCATGAATCTGATATCTAAATTTGATAAGATATTATACATATTTAAAAGCATCTTCATAAAAAAGAAATTATTGGAAATTGTTTTTGATTTTAATGTTTTAGCAGAAAATGTTATTTTTTCATTTTTAACGTTGTATAATCATATAAATTATGATATTTTGTGGAAAAGCATGATTTTGCCGTTTTGGCAGAAACCTCGATTTTATAATTCTGTAAACGGACTCTGATTTTATGGTTTTTGCAACAAAAAAAATCAATTGTGTAATTCTATTAAGAAAATTTGATATTGCGATTTGGTGAAAACATAATTTATGGTTTTGAAATATTATCTAATAATTACAATAATTACAGAAATTAATTTACATATATATAGGATATTTAAATCTTTTGGATTTTAAAATCCAAATATTGCATTTAAGCTCTACATTTCTTTTCAAATATCTAAAATGTTTCGATTTTATAGATTTAGAATCCCATACATCATTCAGACGTTGATGCAATAGTGTTCAAACGAACAAAATCTGAACATTTGCACCTAAATACATCATTTGGATACAAAAACAAACACATTTGAATGCAACGTCTTCATCTATATGCTGCAAACAAATATAAAAGAAACATGGGCTAAATCATGGGAGGAAGAAAGCATGAAGATGATGGAGAAAGTCCGTGGAGAAATAACCAAATCTCTTAAACCTTGTAGTACTCAATTTCATTAACATGGCATCGTTGCTCCGAGGCTCATGTTGGTGGTGGAACATCCCGCCACATGAAGTACACGCAGCTTACAAACAAGCCGTTCTGAACAATTTAAGCTTATTATTGCTCGCACTTAAGGACAAGTTTCAATCCTAACACTGACCAAAAACAATGTTATTCTAAGCATTAAGCATTTTTTATTGGATTCTTAGGGATGTAAATCAGTTTTTAATTATTGGAATTCTAAGCAGTAAGCAATTTTTATCCAACAAAACAAAATTGTTGAGGTACGTTTAAAAAGAAAAAAAAAACCCATAAAAATAGAACAATTTTGGTTTTAGCTTAATCAATTTTTTCACGCTACTGATTCTTACATCTGTGGTAGGGTTGGTTTGAGTTAAACCGCTAAACCCTTTGTATAGAGAATACAAAAAAAAACACGTGATAAAATCTAGCTAGCTAGAGGGCATATTAAGCAAGCAAATAACACATGCAATGGATTACCAAAACAAAATATAACACATGCATGTTATACGAGTTTTCACAGAAACATTTAACACCACTGATAATGCCGGATAAGGTGCATTCATTTTTCAGATTTGATATTTTATTATATTTCAAATTTAATATTACAATGTTTTGGGATTTGAGCATATAATAAAGTTTAATAATTGCGTCAAGTTAATGAGTCGGTGGCTGCACATGCTATATTAATATATTTATCCATAAGTAATGTCATCTCCATGAGCCTCTTTGAGGCTTTATCTGTGTTCTTGCCGACTTCATCCTTCACAATTTGTGTTTCGTCATAAGAACGCATGGCATCATAGTTAGCATACAATGGACTTATATTGACTTCTGATATTGCCAATCTTAGTTGCGCCACTACACCAGTGTAGGATTCATTGCACACCTCGAAATGTCTCTTAAACGTAGGCTCTTTTGCCAATTCGGCAACCAAACCTATCGTTTTTCAGCTTGGGACACTCCAAGGCCGATTGCGATTTTCACAAGCTTGAGCTATATATGAAAAAATCACAATATTGCCTTAATAACAGAGAATATATCATGAAGATATTTGTAGTTTTGCAGAAATAATAGTTATGCTACAAAACGTTTGCCATAATAGTGATTACAAATTTAAAATTACATAGCTTCATTAACAAAATAAAACTCCTAACGATTTACCATACACATTTTTCTCTTGTTTTAAAAATATTAAACCAGTCATTTTTAAAATTAATGAATGTCTAAAACTAAATTTGAACTTTTAAAATATTAATTTACTTAACATTAATTTTAAACTTTCTTTCTTTTATTTTTTTTAATTACCCCGGAGGTTCGGGCCGAAACCCTAATCCATTCAGCCCGAAACCATATGTAATATTGGTTCGTACTCTAACACAATGACCATGGTCTTTTCCAGTTGAGCTAATGACCTCTGGTTTTAAACATTTCTATCTCCTCCCAAACACAAAGAAAAAACTGAAATCTCAAACACAAGACTGCAAGTACCTATTTATGATTTATTAATTTGATTTTTTTTCTGAATTGTTCCTTCAATCCGGTTGAAACAATTAGACAATAACTTAGACAATAAAATTTTATAATTTGAAAATAAATGTTTGGTTTCATATGAAATGAAAAACAAACAACAGGTAGAGAAGAAATGATAGTAATATACCTGGTTGGTTGCAGAGACTGCAGGGGGATACGCGGTCAGCGTTTGAAGGCAGAACGTATTACCAGAGCATATTGCATCAATATATTTTGTTGAGGCAATGGTTGAAAAAGATCCTAACAAAAATGGTAACGAAACGACCATCGAAACAAGAAAGAAACAACCAGAGAAAGAACTCATGACTTACTCAATAATTTATTTTCCTCAACCTTGATTGTTAGTTTTCAAATTGTTATTCTACTTATATGTACGTTAAAATTATAGATAGATGGTAATAATCTAAATGAAAGGAACTTTGGTAATCTCACTGGGATGCCACCATACTTATTGTTATTATTTACAAATATTTACTTCTATTTTAATAAAATCAAGAGTCAAGATCGCTTTCAAAGAGAATCATTCCACAAAAGTCATTGTCTTAGAAAGATATCATACTTATTCAGGAATGTTTTTAAATTTCTTACTAAATAATTAAAAAAAAAACTAAAAAGGAAATTTGAAGAGAAAAAGAATTTTGAAGATTTTGATTTTTTTTCAAAATGAAAAAAAATGTTTAATATATCTGTAAAATATGGATATAATTTCCATTTACTTTTTTAATGAATTTTTAAATCATTAACCTATGCTATTTTCTGACAAAAACTTTTTAAAATTATTTTAGAGTGTTTCTAAAAATTTTATATTACATATCATTATAATCTTATGTAGCACTAGGCAAAATTTCAGGGTTCAACTAAATTTCTTAAATCCAAATTAAGAAATTATCTAATGTGAATCCAAATTTGAACTGAATTGTAAGATAACCCAAATAAAATAAAACTTTATAATTAAACTTATTTCAAACCAAAGTCAAAGTATATAGTACTAAACTGAGTTAACTAGTAATTATTTTCAGTCTCATACTTTTAATTAAAAAGATATAATTTATTAAAACTTATAATCGAAATTAGGAAATTATTATTTTATGATATTTTTATATAACTAAAATAAATATACTTCAACTTAAATATAATTTATTTTGACATGAAAACTCAATTTTTGGTTTGGGATAAAATTTTGATTTTTTTTAACGAGAAAATTCAATTTTATGGACTTGTTATGAAAAATCTGATTTTATGGTTTTGACGAAAAAATCCGATTGTACTATTTTAGTGAAAAAACTTGATTTTGCATATTTTACATAAAAACTCGATTTAGACATTTAGACAAAAATCATAATTTACGATTTTGATGGGAAATCTTGATTTTATGGTTTTAATATATTTTTATAATTCTATTTAGGGTATTTAAATTATCTTGCATCTAAACTTTATATTTTTCTTCATTTCAAATATATAAATTCTATGGATATTACATCCGCATATATTATTTAAGATGATGATAGTGTTCAAGCAAACAACATTGGAACACTTGCATTCAAATAAAACATTTAGATATAAAAACGAATACATTTGGATGTAACAACTTCAGATAATACATTTAGATGTTGCAACCAAATACGAAAAAAGACATGACCTAAATCATGGAATGAAGAAAACATGAAGCCGAAGCAGATAATCCGTGGAGAAATATCCAAATCGCTTAAACTTGTGGATTCCTGGTCGTGGAATATATTTCCTGCCACATGAGGGACACGTAGTTTACATACGAAGTGAAGCCAAACAGCAAATCGAAGAATTTAAAAAAAAAATTAAGCTTATTGCTCTAATTAAGGACAAGTTTTAGTCCTAACACTGACCAAAAACAATGTTATTCTAAGCGTTAAGTTTTTTTTTTGAAATTCTTAGGAATGTAAATTAATTTTTTTCTCAATTATCCAATAAAAACAAAATTGTTGAGGTACGTTTGAAAAGAAAAAAAAACATAAAAAAATAGAACAATGAAAAAAGGTAGTTGATACTGGTAGTGGTATCTAACGCTTTCTCTTCTTGCTGCCTTTGCCTTTACCAAGTTGTCCAGACTTGAAAGCATGTTCTTGTTCTTGAAGGAAAGCCAGATTCTTGCCATGTTTCTCTGCCCTCTCTTGCTCGTGCACAGCCTTTTCTTTTGCTTTAACTTCGCTCATGAAGTAGCTGTCCTTGCGCAGCTCACGCACCACTCCTTTCCTTTCCTCATTTAGCTTCTTCTTCAACTTTTTCATGTCTGAACGGTACTTGTCTGGATCGTAATCCCTGTCTCTGACAAAGCTGCACAACAAGCATATATACTCAACGTTATAACGATCATCCCTCAGTGTGTTCTCTCTAATTACAAACTGAGTGAGAGTGAGACTTACTTCTCTTCAAATTTGGGATTGAGCATTCTGATGGCTACTGGCTTTTGTTTACGCATAGCGAGTGGTTTGCGTTGCTTGTGATGCTCCTCAGCTTTCGTTTCGATTAGCTGCGCAGCATCTTCTAGTTTCTCCCTAAGAGTTTGTGGGATCTTTTCTTGATTCCCAACTTGGTGTAGTAAAGTTGAGATGGGCATGAAGATCTCCGGAAAGGAACTCAATCCTCCGTTTATCTCCACAAACCCTCTGAGAGTCTCCACTACACTTGAAAGGATGCTTGCTCTGTTTCACCATCAAACGCCAAAAGTATCACACACACTTCCACTGTTAACTAATAAAAGTTGATTCCAGCAGAGAGAACAAACCTGAATTCATCAGAGCTGAAATATGGAGAGTCTGCAGGCTGATCCATTATCTTTAGGAAGTTTAATGGCACAACCTCCTTTACCTCGTCTTGTATGCAGAGGAATGGAGTCAGCGTTTTTAACTCCATGAAATGATAAAACTGTAATACATACACAACAGTTCATCAGCTTGGTAACAACACTTGCCTATGTGCATCAGCTTGAGTAATAAGCACTATATAAAAACGAATGTACCTCAGATTCTTCAGATGGTGGTAGCGTTTTGTCAGAAGCAGCCACCAGAAGAGTCCGGATAAATAGTATGGCTTCAGGGCAAAACTTCTTAGATTGTTTAGCAACCTACAGTAAATTTTGTTTGCATGAGAAAAACTGAAAAATGTAAATAGCCGAGTAAAAAAAAGTGGAGAATCTCCTTACCAAGAGAACAATGGAGCACAAGAAAGAGCCTATGGCAATATCACGACCAGAGGAGATGGGGCAACGCATGAGATATTCACACATCAACAATATCGAAGGGGTCATCACAGCATGGCGATAGTCAGAGCATGGAAAAATCATGGACCAAAGCCTCAAGAGAAACAAGGTTTTCAAGGAAGGCCAGCATCCATCCTCTGCAAGAATGTTTCTAAACTGGTTAGGGGAAAGAGAATGCATCTTACAAGACACTCAAACTTCAGGCTATGGAAGCATCACAAACCTGGATTCTTGATAGCTTCGCAAAATTGCGAACGGGTCTTTAAAAGCCGTTGTCTCGCACAGATTGCAGCAAAGTAGGGAATCTCTCCGCTCATCTCAATCAAAGGTTTGACAAGCATGTTTAGTAACTCAATGTTCAAGGGCTTCTTGTATGCAAGAACGGCAAAATACTGTAGGAGAATACCATAGAAGACCTGGATGGACAGACAACAACAAAAAAAAACAAATCAAGGGTCTGAAAAATTAACCAAAAAAAGCTGCAAGAAAGTAAATGTTAATATTATCTTTGAAAGAGGAAGCAAAAAGATTACCTGCATTTTTTTCCGGTTTTCAGCTGCAAGCTTAATTGAATCTGTTGTTCTGATTCGGTTTAGAATTGTAATAACATCTGCATTAGATCGATCTTCTACTAGAGCAATCAATTCCTCGAAACTCTGTGGAGCATGAATCACGTAAGGAATATCATGCTGCGTTGAACTCAATTTCTTCATGTTGGTTGATTGTTTCACTGTTCCAGAAGAGTCTTTCTTTGACTTCTTATGCACTATTGGCTCCGCTTCTTCTTCATCATCATCATCATCTTCTTCTTCTTCTTCATCATCATCATCATCATCATCTGCCTCTAGCTCATCATCACTTTGTTCCCAGTCCTTTAAAGGATGACCTTTTCTCTGTTTTTCATCACCCCCATCTGACTCCTCATCACCATCATCATCCTCTTCTTCTCCTTCACTTTCTGAATCCTCAGAAGAACCATCATCCTCTCTTTCAAGAACTTCATCAATCCATCCCTTTTTCGGTTGCTCCTCATCAACTGAGAAGGAATCACCAAGATCATCGCCAGATACTACTCTTAGCCTCTTTGATGATTCCTCACCACCAGTTTCCTCATCCTCGTCGCTCAAATCCTCAGCTTCTTGCATCCTCTTCTTACGTTTTTGCTAAGAGTGTTCAAAAATGTATCAAGATTAAATAATGTCAACCATAAGACCTTGACAACACAATCAGATCTTCATATTCATTTAGTAACACGTCACGTCAGTTCATAAAAATACCTCAAGCTCCTCTAGTTTTTCACGCTCTTCCTGGGCAATTTCTTCAGGTGTCTTTGTTCTATCAGTAGCACGACCACGACGATCCGATGACAAAGTATCCATAAGCATTGCATACTTATCATTAGGCTCCTGCAGACAAAAGGGATTACGTCAAGCAAAAGAAAAAACTCACCCAATCACACAAACAACAGCAAAATGTGGTCATCGTTTTACATCTGGGACGATAAAATCTTTAGTTAAACTCTTCAACGCCTCAGAGTTTTCCAAGGACATGTAGTCTTTATTCAGCTCATCCAACAGCTTCCCCTTTTCCTCCTTGTGCTTAGCTTTCTCCATCTATAAAAAAACAAAAACAAAACACCTTAACTACTATAAACTGACAACCCCATGAGAAAGAAACAAGGGAAGTAGTAGGAATAATCACCTTGCCAAGTTTGCTCTTCATGATGATCTCATCCATGACTTCCTTCTTACTCTTACGCCTCTACAGAAACAATCCAAAAACATCAGCCAACAATCAAGGTATAATCACACTCAAAAGATCTGTTCTTCACCTCTTCCTCCTCGCCAGAGGAGTCTTTGTTTCGATGCTTCACTCCTAATTACATCAAATGATTATAAAGTATTAGCTTTAGAGACGCAAGGACACACTAGCAGAAACGTGCGTAAGTAAACAAAAACATACTCCTTGATCCACCATCTTCAAGATCATCATCCTCTTGAAGATCATCATCAGACAAAACTCCAGAATCATAATCATCCCTTGCAGAAGATTCACCAAGAGCACCATCTCCATAAACATCTTCCTCCCCATCAGACAAGTTATACATACTCTTCTTCGCTTTCAACTACAATTAGAACCATAAAGATCAAAACTTTACTTAATCAAAACGAAACAAAGATCAAAACTTTGAGCAATCAAGCATATGGGTTCTCTCTCTTTTCACCTGACGAGCTCTCTGAGATCGGATAAGACCCTTGCCGAACTCACCAAGCTCATCGTCGTCCTCTCCAATACGCTTATCCATAAAAACCGAAGATTTCAAGCTCTGCTCGTACTCTTTAAGCAGCGTGTTCTTCCTCTTGTCAACGGCGCGAGAACGGGAGAGACCGACGCGGCGTTCCTCGCCTTTGCGTTTCTTTCCGAGGACGTCGAACTTGCGGCGAGACCAGATTGATTCGAAGGGGTTGTCGGCCTTTTTGGCTTTGGCTTTCATGGCGACGGCGTCTGGTCCCATCTTTTTGCCGCCTTTTTTGTCAGGCTTCTTCTTAGATTGGTCATCCTTCCCTTTCCCCTTACCCATGGTGCTCTAAAGCTTGTGCGACGGCGGTGGTGGTGGTCGGCGGCTAGGGTTTTACGAGATATCTCAGACAGGGTTTTGGGAGTTCTGTTTCTTTTTTTAATGAGTTGCGGATAGCTTAGTGAGCCAGTGAGGTAAGGCTAATAAAAATAGGAGGAAGATAAACCGGGCGGGTCGGTTCGAATTTAATTGGGCTTTATAAGTCTATAATCTCTTCTGGCCCAGTTTTTTTTCTTACAAAGCTCATTTTTGCGTTTGAACAAGAATCAGCCTTTTTCTATTGTGGTATGTAATGTAACATAATTTTTTTGGACAAATGATATGTAACAAAATTTAAAATACAATAAAGATAGTAAAACTGAAAGATGTTATATGTAAAACCCTCTGATTTGTTTTTTACTAATTCAAATACAAATATAATTAATATTCATTTTAATTCGTCCTTTCGGACACATCCAATTCATTTAAATTCAATAGATGCATTTCATTCGTGGCACACATAAGTGCTGATTATAAATTGGAATCTTAGTTATTTATAAACTAGCTTTTAATCTCCATTAAAAAATAAATTTGTAGTTAAAATGGACTAGCCATTATACTATGATAGTAAGTATAACCACCACAATTACCTTTTAAAAATATTAGGAAGTTTGAATCCTGTAAAATTCCTATATCCAAAACCACAATATATAATATAAGTTTCATCCCAACAATCTCAAACTATTGATCTGTGACACAATGTTCATAGTCATTTTGCTCTACACCTATACAATGTATCAACTTTTATTCTTTTGATCATTAGATCTGATATAACAAAAAATACAATTCAATACAGTATAACTTACTAGACAAAATGTCACAATCAATTTTTGTAGCACTTGAATTTACAAGTGGGCCTGCCAATATGTTTTTATATCACTGATTAAACGATCTTTTTGGAGAAGCACCGTCATATTGGAAAAGAAACAAAATCATTTATTAATGCTAATCAGAATCTTTTTTTAACTGAACATCATGGAGAAGCAAATTATTGATAATAGGTTTGTAAAAAGGGAACTTCTCTCCGACCTTGAAAATATATTACAAGTTTTGCAAATACTGAAGCAACAAAAAACTTGAGAAAATTACAAAGAGAAAAAGGAGATATCTAATGATATAAGAACATGGAACTTGCGAAGGGGTTAGCCAAAATATATGTGGCTAACTGTTTTTATTATTGTTAATAACAAAATATATGGAATTCCTCATGCGGCAAAGCAGCCAAGGTTGCAATTGTAAACGGGTTCAAGAGACAGATCAAGGTCGTTCCTCATTGCCATTGGATCTTCTTCTTGATACAAGCCACTGTATTCACATTCATAAACACATACATAACTACATAAGTGCATAAAAAATATATGTTTGGTTGTAAAATTAGTAAGAGTCCATATTAAAATGTATATTCATTTATCTAACTAAATCAAATTTTATTTCGAACAAGAACAAAAATCGAGTTGATCCCAAGAGCTTCTTAGGCTTTAGGCAGCCATTCCAAAATTAATATGTCTGTTCATTTCACTACCACTGCATTAACCAACGTTAATATGTGAATAATCTCAGTAGAGTGGACTCATAATTCACAACTTAGACATCTAACCATCACCAGCACACCTAAATTCACTGGAACTATAACACCTAACGTAGCATGTAAAAGACAATATGTCTATTATATACATACTTGAAAGTAAGAGAGCAAATTCATTTAAATCCAATTACCCCATGTTGAGAAAAGGAGATGGCTGATGAGAGAGCATGTACTGATGCTGTATTTGATGCTGCTGCGGGGGAGGAGGAGGAGGAGGCATATTGTGGCCATGGTTCTGCTGCTCCCATTGCTCTTGTTGTGCTCTAAGAATCTTTTCCCTCTCCTTGATCTGACAAGTTCCATATCAGTATCATCAACATCCTTTTTCAAAGCGATGACTTCATAAATAGTTAGATATGTGGCATCCAATGTAATTGCATTTAGATCTTTGGTTACAATTAGTTCCTTGCATTGATGCAATAATTATACATGTGTTTAAATATATATCTTCTCACACTGTTTTTACTTGCTTCCATATTTTAGCCCAATATTTTTAATTAGGAGTGGTGTCTATATTCATCTACCTATATATGACCACAGGTGAGACGCTTTCAAGTACAATATTTTCAATCCGAGAGACAACCTTAAAACTAAACGGACAAAGCCCATCTACGTACTGGCTAATGATGATTATAAATGCAAATATTTTCTTATCTATATTTTAATTATGATGGGCAGAACCTAAGTGGGGATATGAAGATCTCATCTCGTACTGGTAGGTATAGCTTGGCTTGAAATGTGGAGTAGAACAGTGGAAGCTAACAGTAATGCGATGGAAAACATGTTGACATAAATATAATGAATAACAAGTGTCACCTGTTTGGAAAGCATGCTGTTTTGTTCCTGTATGGCTTTCTCCTGTCATTTCGAAAACGGCAAGATTGTTAGCTCCCCTATACACTTCTTACACGAAGTTACTTTATGTAGCAATACGTTTGATAGGGTTTTCCTACAAACCTTTCTTTGGAGCTCATTGATGGAGTCGTAAATAAGCTGGTTCTGCAAAGACAAACATCTCATGTCTTAAATATAAACAAATTCATTTAAAAGTCATACATTTGATGATTTGATTTTTATATCCAACCAATACGACATGCATACAAATATACATACACATGTATTCAAATAAGTAAATAATAAGACAGTATATATTTTATGTATGTAAAAGAAATAAGAGGATTCATACTTTTCTAGAGCGGATGTGCTTAAGAGCAGTGTCAAGCTGCTGTTCCAGATTCTGGAGCTCCTTAGAGCTCATTGCTTGCAAGTCTTCCCCAAGATAGTGCCTGGATCATTTCAATAGAGTCAATGCATGTTTTCGTTTAAGTAAATGTATCCATTAATGCTACTTGGGTTCCTATTTCATTTGTCCATATATATCATCATGAATGTTTTTTGTGTACCTCTGGTTTCTCTCCAAAAGCTCAATCTTAGCCTTAAGCCTGTTATACTCCATCGACCAGTTCGTCTGTATCTCACAAGTTTAACAATAGAGATATACTTCAGCAAATATTGAAATACTTAGTTACATAATGTATGTAAGGTAATGGAGAGATATTGATTTACATTGGCGTCGGACTCAGGTGCAATAAGCTGTCTCTCTGCGTAAGAGTACCTCTCATACCGTTCAAGTATCTTCTCCATACTGTTCAATTCACAGCATTAGGGTTAGCTCCATGTCTTCCACCATTTATTGGCGTATATTATATATGTATATATATATATGCATATTTATCTATGTAAACAAGCAAATCATCATGTAATATACAAACTTATTATACGCTCGATCGGGTTTTGATGACATTTAGCGTAACTCAAAAAACTTAGATCTTAGTGATGGTTTTAATGCCTCAAAACCAAGATTTGCTAAATCCTGTAGTCCTGTACATATCTGTATAATTCTTCTATAACAAAACAGTGAATCAGTAACTCTATACATCTAGCTTAGGGTTCTAAGTGCTGTTTCTTGAAAACGGTTACACTTACGTATAGGAAAATCTTGTTAGAAACGGCACATTATAATAAAATATTATAATCTGGTCAAATCACTAATCTACCGATATTATTTGGTACATAATAGGGATAATACGTTATTAAAAGAAAAAAGAACAGCTGTTGCCTGTTGGAGCTAAGTCTGACCATCGGTAAGAAGCCGAACACAGGATTGAGTTAATTCATTTCGTGGATCCCCAGAGGTCAAAGACCCCCTACTCAGATTTGACATCCTTATTTCCAGCGTTTCAATGATAAAACTAAAATCTAGTGAAACAGAAGCAGCTGTACGTTTAATGCTATAGTTTTTTTGAATTATAATTAAGTTCATATAAATTTCTCAAAGCCGACGGAAATTAAACATTTTGCTTCTTGAAATTTGTAAAATTCTGGAAACACACAACTGGGGAGGTCACACGTTACATAATGAGTTTAGGGCTAAAAACCCTACCTCAAAATTATACATTCATCCTTAAATTAAATCTTTATTTAATTTGAAATCCTTATATATTACCAGCCTTTTTCTTCGCATACATAATAAAGCTTACCCAAATTAATAATAATTTGAGATATCATTAAAATAATTAAAAACCAACATTACATTATATCTTGAGCTCATATTCCTAGCTACGAGACGATTTAAATTAAACATAATTTTGGCATTAATTCAAAACAGTCAGGTGAACAAAACATTTCATAATGATTTTAGGGCTTAAGACCCCTAGCCAAGAAATTAAGCATTTACATTCTATTTGAAATGGTGAATACACACTGACACACAAATATGTGTTTATAAATATATCCAGATCAATAGTATAGTATAGTTAGTGTTCTAGGGTTATATTCACTCCAGGCCATATAGTTTTGGTTTGTAATTCATAAAAAAAAATCAAAGTAGTAAACATTTTTCGTGTAGTAATTAACATATTCAGTAAAGATATCTAACTAGTAACAATACAAATCAAATGAAAACCATAAAAGATGCCTAAATAAGAACAATAGTTGCTAATTAGGGTAAAGCAAGTAGTTAATATAAGAGAAAAACAAGAGTCAAATCTAGTAATTAAAGATACTTTTGGATCTTAATGAGAAAGTTACCAAGAATCAGTGGAGTATTCAAAGAGTTTCCCCTTATGGGAGAAGACAACAAGAGCAACCTCAGCATCACAGAGAACAGAGATCTCATGAGCTTTCTTCAGAAGACCAGCTCTTCTTTTCGAGAATGTCACTTGTCTATTGATCTTGTTCTCTATCCTCTTCAGTTGAACCCTACCCCTTCCCATTTTGATCCTTTTTAAGTAACTATTTCCTCTAAAAGAACCAAACAAAACAAGAAACTACAAGATGAGAGATAAAGAAGAGCTCAGTCTTTGGTATGATCCAATTAGGAAAGTTTTTCTTTCTTTCCTTTATAATAAGACTTGTGTTTGAGTCTTGGGATCTTTCTTTCACTCTATATTTATGGAGAGATTTGGGTAAGAACGGTTTTAGGGAAAAGGTTTTCCTTGTTTACAAAAACCAGAGTGGTTTTGTAAGGATTTGTTGTCAACTTCCCATTGGCTTAACAGTACTAACAATGGTCCACGTTTTCTCATAATTTATTAGAAATGAAGTGAAAAGGAAAGAAAATTGAGCATCGACGTCTCGTGAAGACAGAAGTATCATTGTACGGACCGCTGGACCATGCCCAAGTGTCACCTTCACTTTGCATTGACGGCGGAGATTTCCTGTAGATCTGCGAAACAAAATCTAGACCAACAAATATATATATATATATAATCAATTTCCTTTATAAAATTTATCTATTTAACTTGTATACTTTTCTTTTGAATGAAGTGTTGTTTGTTAAAAAAAAATTATAATTAATATTCAGGGGTGACAGTGTAGTACAAATAGACTCTTTCTTTTGGCAATAGATGTTTTTGGTACAGTTGAGAACCAAATGACAATTGTGTAATCTTTCTTTTGGCAATAGATGTTTTTGGTACAGTTGAGAACCAATTGACAATTGTGTAATGTATTGCGTTCACGGATTTATACGCAGGATTAAGGAAAGAGAGGAGGAAAAAGAATAATTATTAATATTCAAACTAAGATATGTATTTTTTTTACAAAGCTTTGTTCAATGTGTATGGGCCATGTTGTTTCTAATTAAGTAGTTGATGAACTGGACAAAGATCATTTTGAATATGTATATTACATAGTTATTGTCAAATAGTTAAAGATGAGATGCACATTCTTATAAAGGCCTTCCCAAAAAAATTGTTGCAAATTAATTCATAATTTACATACAAACTCTGAGACTAAATACAAATATTAGGAATGAAGCTACACTTAAATTTTTATGTTTAAGGCATATTAGAATTGGTCCTATATATAGTCCCACTAGTAAAAAAATTAAAACCATGAAGATTTCTAAAAAAAAAATTAGGGTTCGGAGCAGATATATATATAATCCGTTATGCTAACCACATATACCGAAATGAGCGTAGTTATAAAACCAAATTTAAACATTTACGTCCTGAGATTTGAAAGGATACACGAGTAGATGTAAATAAAACTGATACACGAGTTGTAAAACGGATCCCATTTTCATGATAATATGCTAAATATATGTATGATACGAATATGGAGGTCATGAACAAAAGTAGTAAGCAAGAAAAGGAAAAGTTGAAATATAACAAATTGAGCAAAACTAAAAGAATCTAAGCTCGTGGGGGTTAGAGACGATATCCCAATAATGTCCACTATCTCCGCCTTAGTTTTTTTTTTTTTGTAACACTTCTCCGCCTTAGTTTATATCTCCATGTCCACTCCCTTTCAGCCTATTATATATGGTACCATATTATATGTATACAATATGTCTACTAAACTGTATCTTTTATTCCATATACTACAAAATGGGTATCATTAATAAGAGGAGTAATAACTATCTTCAGTGTCTCAAATTGTAGTCATCAGACTCATCACTCAAAGTGGTTATGAAGCACAAAGGCTGTGGTTTTTTAAATGTCAAGTTATAGTTACTCGGCGAAATGTTAGAATCATTTTCTCGTGCTTCTGGCTTTTAGATATGATGAATATAAAAATATGTCAAGCGTGAATTTTAATATGATAAATGTATTAGTTCACTATCTTAATATTTAACATAATTGTCTTAAACTCGACAGTTATCTTCAACTATCACAAATGTTTATACCCTATCGTATACAAACTAGATGGTGAACTTTTTTTAATAGTTGATAAATAATTTGTAAACTTACGGTTTAAAAAAGAAAGTAAATCAAATTTAACAAAAGAGGTTCAAATATGGGGGAAATTATGATGTGGCAATTCAAATTCTCAAGAAGAAATGAATGAACAGCAAAGTTGTCCTAGTTAGGTCTCTATCAAAGAGCAAGTTGGGTCCCATCTAGCCACATCAAATGTCCAATTAATGCATTCACCATTAGCTATTTAGCCCCCACCATTCTATATATATTTACATGTAAGTCTGTGTATCTTTTAAAATTTTCAATAGTTTTTTTTGGTCAAAAAAATTCAATAGTTATTACTATAAAATCAATCATAATAATCAAAGTTAAACCGTAAAAGCATCTGCATTAGTAAACTTTGAGTGGGGTTCACCAGGTGGCATTTTTTTTTCATTTACTTTAAAAAAAAAAATAACCGACTAATCGCGGGCCGCCACGACACGTGGGAGCCCGCGGAACAGTGATGATAAATGTTCATCCAGGTGAACTTCCTAGCTACAAGTTCTTAACTTTGTCATTACTTTATTATTTTTTTTATGGAAATTTGTGTGAACCTCGCCCTTTGAATCTTCGATGGGAGTGGTCTAATAACCCTGTTTAAAACAAATTTTTTGGGCTAAAGGGTTTATTTATATCAATCTTGCACGGTTGCATGTTAACATAACGTTGAAAAAGCAAAATTTGAAAGTTATGGAAATTGAAAAGTTGATTTTTCAAAAACTTATATATGAACATAAGTACATATGAATATGATGTATACGCAGCAGCTATCATCTATATAGTGTTGATGCTATCTTCTAACCACCACGTTCAACAAATCCTGCGTGTCACACACCACAAAATATCTATTACTTCATTTTCAAATCTCTCTTTCTCTGTATACATTCATTAATCATTATGTATATATCGTTGACGACTGTCTATCCTAATAAGTTGAAAAGAAGCAACAGGTATTGTTAGGTTAGGTAGCAAAAAGAAAACATTAAACATTTTTTCAATGTTACCAAACAAAAATGTTATTGTAGAATGTCGACAAACTGAAACAAAAAAAGAATTGGATTTAAGGTGCTTTGGATACTTTTGAGCCAAACCCAAATAGTATATGAAGCCCATCAAGCTGACTGATAAAACGGTAGTAATTTAGTTTAAATAGGTGATGGTGAAATTATTTAAACAACGGCCTATTAGCTCAGTTGGTTAGAGCGTCGTGCTAATAACGCGAAGGTCACAGGTTCGAAACCTGTATAGGCCAATGTTTTTAACTTTTCAAACAACGTTGTTCAAACCCATCAATAGCCTACCAATATCTTATTTTCATTCCTTCATCGTACTCCCCTCACCCCACACACGACAGTTATTAATTCTAAATTATGTTTTACATGTTTTATTATATATATTTATTTTGTTATGTGTTTACCTCCCGAGGCATTGTTTATCAAAATTTTTAAATATTTTCACCACAATCATTCTAAAAAGATATAGCAACATAACTTATTAAAAATAACATGAATCTTATCTAACTATGATATGACTTAACAAATTTATAACATAAAATTTAATTAAGAAATTTAAACATAAAATTTAATTAAGAAATTTAAACATAAAATTTAATTAAGAAATTTAAACATAAAATTTAATTAAGAAATTTAAACATAAAATACTAAATATATAGATTTCCATAATTTAAAACTAGAAGCAAAATAATTTAAATCTTAGAAAATGTATCATAAATTTACACAATGAACAAATTAATAAATAAATAAAAATTAAATTAATATTTTTATACATTTTAATTGTTTTAATGAGAATTCATCCAACTATATAAAATTATAAGAAAATATCATTTTTATACTTATATGTTACTAATATTTATTATTAAGTGCATTGTAAAGTATGGCAAGAAATAAAAAAATAAAAATAAAGAGGCAAAGCCAATTTGGTAAAGAGTTCAAAACCACTCCTTTCATATCTTTGGTGAATGGATTACACGTTTATCTTATCTTCTTCAATAATATTTCTGCTTCACATGGCCACATGGGCAATCATATCTTCCATGAAATATCTCGATAAATTTTGTAGTCTGCAGCTCATTGACTGAAAGTTAACTTAATTTTTGGAGTTGTGGGAAAATCGGCTGTTTGGTTTGTTTCACAATTGTGGGGCCAAACATTTGAGCCAATTGTGAAGATATACGATAAACTGATTGATCTAAACGGACCCAGTTATAACCTATCGTGTTCCAGATGATATTTGTTACTAAATTGCCAATCTTATTGTGTATAATTTGGAGAGGAAGATGAACACATGGGAAGTGTTACATAGAAAGAGACGGGACTGGCAAGAGAAGTATTAGCCATAAGAAGCAGCTTTAGTAATGCTGAGGTTCACAGCACAAGAAAGCTACATTACACTTTTGCATCTTTTGTTTCTTTCAACAATTCCTCCAAACTTTAGATATTGACTTCACAATCATTGCAATGTATGGCGATTGTTTATTTTGACAGAAATAATCGTATACTGTATATGATTATAATGGCTGTTGATTTGTGTTTATAAAACTAAAAGTATATATTATATTTATGCAATTATACTAAAATGACTTCTTGGATTGTGATGTTTTTTCAATATTAGTCAATACACCGCTCAAGAAGACATGTAAATGAATAGAATACTAAAATGATTTTTTGTTGACTAAAGAAAATATACATTCTTTTCAAAATTCTTGACCAATATAAGTTCAATTTTTTTACCAACAAGAAAAAAAACATTGATCAATATGTTAATTAACAAGTACCAACGTTAGTTGAAATCCGATTTTTTCTAATCTTTTAGCAGAAATGCATATTAGGGATTGGTTAGGTATGCTGAAGATATACAATTGATGTAACACCAATCTATTGCTATTAACGTATCCTTTTCAAACGTCTAAGCCCCAAGACAAAGGCCCTTCTCTAGTTATGTCTTTGTTGTTGATTGTTGTACAACCAAAACCATGTCACGTGTAATCTCCCTTGACATGTCTCTGCTCGTGTGGGCTCGAATCTCATCTTAACCACTACTTACGATTCGTGACATGTCTATGTTTTGCCTTTGTAACCATGTAATATGAAATCTATAACGTGATGTTGCCTCCTCTCCAAGCCCCGGATTTTCTTCTTTATGCTTCTAGCTAGTTTTTTTTCTTCTTTTAGTTGGTAATACTTAACCAGTTCTTGTAGGTATAAAGACCTTTGAACCTTGATTTATAACCTACAATATGATTAGGGACTTATCAAATATGGAATTTAAAAGTCAACCCTATAGTTTAATTCTAGATCAACTGAATAAGATGGACTCAGAAGTTCAGCTAAATGGTACATAATTATTTACATAGTTTTTCAATTTATTGTCTCATACTATTTCAACTTAAATTAGGGAATTATCGTATTTATTAATTTATTGAATTGCTAACTGGTATACATATAAAATTAATGGAGTCATGGTTTGATAAACTACTATTCATTTTCCTTCTGTTTTATTATAAGTGTCATTTAAATATATTTTAAGTATATTAAGAAAAAAGGAAAAGTTATTAGTTTGCTCTTAGTTATTATTTCAATAAAATTAACTTTTTAAAACATCTATTGATTAGTAAAAAATAGATTATATGTGAAAAATTACATTAGAAATATAAGATGATATTTTTAAAAAATATGGTAAAATGATATTTATTTAGAAACATAGAGTATACAAGTTTTCAGAAACCAAAGACACGTAAATCGTGGGGGAAAAAAGAACAAAACTCAAAGTTGGAATCCAAGGCAACAAGAGAGGATAGCCACACATTATCATAAATACAATCAATTAATTGCCTACACCTTATCAGAAAGCTCATAAAATCAAATGAGCCCACACTCTCCTTCAATTAAGTTCTTCACCCATGCATCTAGTGGGTCACACAAACTCTTATGACTCATATCCCTCCAATTTTCTAATTTCCAGCATTCAGAATGTTTAACTGTAACAATATCGAGAAAATAAAATTATAGCTATATGACTCTTTTTTATAATTTCAAAGCAAAATAACTTTATATGATATATGACTTTTTATTTTATTTTTTAATTTATTTTTTTATCGATTGAAATATGATTATGTGTATAGTTAATAATATTTTCTTAGAAAATATATAAAATTAAATGTTTTATTCATTTGTGTGCACAAATCTAAATGAAGTAATACTATAGACGTTATAGAATTAATGGTGAAGGAGTTACATATCACATTATTTGTTGTTTTATAAACATAGTCTCTCATCTTCAAACCCTAATTAACTAATGTCCACGAAAGTGATCTCATCAGTAGAACCAGCTGACAAGATCTCCAAGAGAATATCTTTCCACAAACGTAACAATGCTCACTCAGGCGAGCTTGACGTGTTCGAAGCCGCAGTGTATTTCTCCGGCTACAACGAAGTCTCCTCCTGCGACCATCAAAACACACATAAGCATGGCTATAACGCTGCGAGAGAGGAGAACCGAAGGAGATGGGGAATCTTAGGAGGAGGGAGAAGAGTAAGCTTGGATTTGCCGATAAGATGTTCAGAGCAGGTGCATCATATTCATCAAGATCATCTTGACAAACAAGAAGTTAAAGAGAGGATAGGTAACGTGAGACACAAGCAACCAAGCTCACCGGGTGGTAAAATCGTTAGCTTCTTGAACTCTTTGTTTCATCAAGTGGGTTCGAAGAAGAGCAAGTTAAAGCCAAAGCCAATGGATCGAGAAGTCGAAGAGGAGATCCATGGAGGAGGATGGATGATGATGAGGAGGAGGAGAAGAAGTAGTATAAGCCATTTCTTGAGTTCAAGCAGATCTAACTCAACCACCACAACAACATCATCATCATCATCAAAATCTCTTGTGTCTTCCTCAACCTCGGGTTTCAGAACTCCTCCTCCATGTTTAAACACTCCCACCAAGAACTATAAGCAGTTCTTGAATTTCACTTCTGCCACAAACCAAGTGGAGGAAAAGAAAATAAACCAAGAGTTGTCTTGGCTTGATAAGAAACTTAAAGTGATGGAGAGCCTCTCAGAGAAAGAGAAGGTTTGGGGTGACCATGCTGATGATGGGATGGAGAGTGATTCAAGTTCTGATCTCTTTGAGTTGCAGAACTATGAGTTGTCACGTGGAGGCTTGCCAGTTTACGAGAGTACCAATGTAGCTAACATCAACAACACTCATCTATAACTTCTGCCATCACAGTTCTTGGTACAACCCATGAAATATTTAATTTTCTTTTAGTTGTTCTTGTCAATTAATTATGTCTAGTGTTTTTTTTTGTATAGGGTACATTTGATAAAATACCGAGTTTTACTTGTCTCTCGCATGGATTATTTTGTTTGTTTGTTTCCATCTCATTACGTATTTTCCTAGTCCAATATTGTTAATATTTTAATTATCAGATTACGTGGAAAACCGTTTTTTGTTTTAGCAGAAATTAGATAAAGTCGGTGAAGAAATTTGTCACTTTTTGGTAACAATCGAAAAATTGAGCTATGTCACGGACCATATATCATTGCGATAAAGTAAAGACTAACAATTAATAAGAGCCATAAACATTATATGGGACCAATCAATAAAGTTAAACCAGTCGGTTAAGTATGGTTGGTCATTTTCTCACTTTGTTGTTTTCTCTTTACATATAAGTTGGTTAATTATATGTCCTTTTTGTCGTTGGTTATGAGTCTTGCATTTTATGACGCGATAAAATGAAAACAAACAAACAAATTTTGGGGACCAACAACGATATTCACTTGTATGTTCAATTGTTCATACATTAAATATTAGTACATTATAAGAATGGGTAATCAGTGACTTAACTTAGTATGCCTAGACGTTTCTTGTCCTGTCAGGAATTATGTCATAGAACGTCGATAGATATGACAAATTATAATTATTGTTTAACCTTAAAAGATTATCAATTACTTTAGATACATTTATTAACAAATTAATCGAGGACAAAAGATAAAGCTTTTGACATGCATAGATTGCGCTTGCTTTTCCGAATTTCTCATTTTAAGAGCATCCCCATTGAGAGTTCAATGGGGAGGTTCACACGCATTTCAAAAAAAAAATAATACTACCTCCGTTTCGATTTAGTTGTCGTTGTAAAGAATTTTTTTTGTTTTAAAATAAGTGTCGTTTTATAATTTCAATGCAAAATTTATTAGTTTTATCTGTTATTCTATTTTTCTATTGGTTGAAATGTGATTAGGTGTATAGGTAATTGTGTTTTTATCTAGAGAATATGTAAAACTAAATGGTTTCTTAATCTGCGTGTAAAAACCTAAAACGACAACTAAAACGAAACTGAGGGAGTAATATAATAATGCTACAGTGATGAACATGTGTCTTGCAGGTCCTCTGGGATGAACCCGGTTCATCACTGTAGCGCGGACCACACGACACGTGGCGGCCCGCGAGTGGTCTAAATTTATTTATTTATTTTTTTTAGAAAAAAACGAAAAGAAAAAGAAAAATTTTAATAATAAAAAATTAAAAGTTGAACTCCAAAAGGGGGTTCATTGATGTGGATGCTCTGATATTTTTATTATTGCATGCATAAGGCATAGGCACTACTAGTATATAGCAATTCTAAGGATAATTATGATGTGTTGGTCTTTAGATAGATTATCCGACTAAAACTCTTTCTGAATGCGACTAAAATTCATTTTAAAATGTCTTGTTTGCTTACAATCGTTGATTTGCGTAATTTACACAATATATCATGAAACTAAATTTTGGAATAATAAAAAAAAACTATATAGTGACAAAGAAATCCAACACAAAACTATATATATAATGAAAAATAGACTATTGGTCTCCTGCCAAAAAAGATATATACAAAACCCATTGTAGTTGTACTACATCATGTATACATAATTAGCTATTTGTTAATGTTTTTTGGGAAATTTTTAAAAATATCACTTTTTTATATCATTTTTTATTTTTACCTTTATTAAAGAGATTTTTTCATAAATATCACTTTTTTTAAGAGGCAAAATTTTTTTAAATTAATTAAAATCCTAAATTTTATATTCTTAATCCCTACTCCTACCCTCTCCCACCCCTTAACTTTAAACGCTAAGACTTAGACTAATTAATTCAAGGGTTATAAGTGTGTTTTTCCTCTTAAAAATAAAAATAAAAGTGATTAAAATATTTTTGAAAAAAGTATAAGAAAAATGATATTTTTGACAATTTCTCGTGTTTTTTTTAAGTTATAGTCATTTAGTAAATAGATCAAATCAAACACACGGGAGGTTCAAATGTATAAGAATAAACTCATGCCGATGGGCAAAAAAAAACACACGGAGCTAGAAACAATGATACATGTCACCAATATAGACAATAGCGGGGTATTTGATATAAAAATCAATAATACATGGCTTTCTCCTCTTATCTAGTGGGTGGAGGGTCCAAAAATGTGATTATCATAAAGGTGAAGTAATTAGGCAAAGTAAAATGGTATGATACTGAACCTTCAGATAGAGACACTTACAAATGGTGAAACATTATATAGTGTGATTTTCACACAAAACTTTTCCAATCTAACACTAAGAGTTACACTATTTCAATGCAACACTATAATTTTGCATTAGGGTTAGAAATGACCTTAGTGTTTTAAAATAAAATCATCTTTAAAAAAAAAAAATTTTAGCCAACATGGACCTTAGGCGTGGGACAGACCCAACCATAAGAAGAGACTAGACCATGCTTGGCCCGTTATTAATGGGCTTGAAATATACCGTAAACATGCTTCGTATTTTAATGGACTTGGCTTTGCAAATTGTAAAAGCACCATTTAAATATTTATTTTGGCTCGCGCCTAATCTACATGGTAATTAACTATTTGTAAATATCCTTTTTCCTGAGTTTTATAATTTATACATCAAGAAAAATATACATCCGAGATCTATTTACAAATATGAAAAGATAATCAATCATTCAAACTTGAAATATTAACATAAGAAATACTAATATAGCAAACAAAAAAAACTAGAAAGGAAAAAAAGTAATTGGGAGTAGCTTAGATTCCATCACCTGAAACGTGCGGTTGTTTGGCCAACAAGATGTGCTCTGGCTTCCACCAAACAGAAAAAAAAAAACTAAAAGTGCTGATTTTTATGAAAATAAAAGAAAAGGAGAAAAAGAAAAAGGGTTGATATTGTAAATAAAGCAAAAGTTTGGTTAATGTTCTGAATCTGACGATTGCCCACACACGATCCACCCACCACCAATCTCTTCAATTTGCTGATTCCCCAATATTTTATATATTCTTTTTTGCAACCCAATGTTTCTTTTTCTTTTAAGGAAACCCCATACATTCCTTTTCTATCTTATGCATTAATTTGGATATATTTCTTGGCAACGATTTATTTAAATAGATAAACCAAAAACAATGCTTTTTAACTTTCCAAAAACCATGTTCCCCAAGTTGCTATATAATATTCTCTTTTCCTAGGTTGTTGATTTTTCTATCTTTAAATTTCAAAGCTACTACCTCCCTTTCGATTTAGTTGTCGGTGTAGAGAATTTTTTTTGTTTCAAAATAAGTGTCGTTTTATAATTTCAATGCAAAATTTATTAGTTTTATCTATTATTCTATTTTTCTATTGGTTAAAATGTGGTTAGATGTATAGGTAATTGTGTTTTTATATAGAAAATATGTAAAATTAAATGATTTCTTAATCTGCGTGTAAAAATCTAAAACGACAAGTAAAACGAAACGGAGGGAGTACCAACAAACAAAATAATGAATCCAAACGAGTTTGTTAGTAGTAGAATACAGTATTACCCAAATGTTTAAACTTTGGATTGTGGGTGGTGACAATTTCCACTGCGATCTAGTATCCCATCTGTTTTGATAGTTGTGCTCATATATATTTGTGGCATCATTCATTTAAGTGTATATGTGTTCGAGATAGTGTGAACACACATGTTAAAACAAAATGATAGTGTGAACACACGACATCGTTTTTGCTGCTTGTCTACAGAAACTTTCAATGGATGCCACCCTAATCCGTGTATATTAATGACTTGTTCTAAAAACTGTGAATATATGCATCTGATGAAATGAAATATCTGATGATTTTTTTATAAGGTAAGATCTTTAATAATATTTATAGTCTTTTATTTTTTAAAATTTATATTAAACTATATAAAATACAACAATTTCACAGATGCTTTTACAAATTTCCGTACAATAAATAATTACATAATTTAATATATTAAATCAGAAACATTATATGGAATTGGAACTAACATTATCTTTATATTTGATTTAATAAAAAATTTAGAATAATTTATTATTTTAATTTAATATCAACAATATTCACTAAAGATGAAACGAGTTAAAATAATAAATTAATATATTTCTGTTATTAAAAATCAAGGTATTAAAACTGAAAATGGAAAAACTATTCTTTCACCAATATTTTATTTAACTATATTAAATATGTATTACAAAGATAATATAATAAAAATTAAGTTATTACTCCAAAAATTATAGTTTAAACATAATTAAACTATTCTAAAATTATGTAAAAATCTAATGTGAGATTAAAAAGGATTAAAAAGATTAAAAAGGAAAAAAAAAAGGATGCGGAGAAGAAGATGGGTGTAGTGAAAATCATGTTGACCCAACAGTATCATCTCCTTCGACGTCACCTTATTCCTTTCCTTAAATTTTCACCCTCTTCTTTATATTTTCTCCAAAAATCTCTCTTTGAGCTTCCCTGTTCTTCTCTGTCACTATAATCGGTGAGTTATGTTTCATTTTGATTCAAAGTATTGATTTTTATCCTTCGTTTCATAGTTTAGGATTGGATTATTATCTGGGTTTTGTGCCAATCCAACGAAAGCTTCCTACTTTAGGGTTCTGTATGAATATATCTACAAAAAGCTTTGAACTTTGATCACAACTTTTTGTTTCAGCTTTGCTGATCGATGGATTCTTGGAGCTATGGGTCCATGTCTGGATTTGAACAGGGTCTCTCTTACAACTTGGAGAATCATGATGGTGCCTCTTGTGTTGAGGAGAACCAATCTTCCAACTTGTCTAAGATAGACTTCAAGCTTAGGAGCTTTATGGGTTACGAGAACCATGAGGGTACTTTAACTAAAGCTAAAAAGACTCGACCTTTAACACCCTTGTGTCAAGTCTATGGGTGCAATATGGATCTGAGCCTTTCTAAAGATTACCATAAAAGGCATAGAGTTTGCGAGGCTCATTCAAAGACTTCTGTTGTTATAGTTAGTGGTATTGAACAGAGGTTTTGTCAACAGTGTAGCAGGTTTTGTTTCATATCTCTTCCTCTCAAGCTTGTCTCTGGTTATGTACTTTGTTCCATGTTCATGATAGTTTGTTCTGGTTAGGTTTCATTTCCTCTCAGAGTTTGATGATGGGAAAAGAAGTTGCAGAAGACGATTAGCTGGTCACAATGAGAGAAGAAGGAAGCCTTCTTTCTATTTCCTACAGAGTAAGCGGCATAAGCTTCTTACTCAAGGTACAAAGTCTCTTCCTTTCCCTTTCCATCACTATGTGTATTCATCAGTTAATGACTTCTACTTGGTTTTGCCAGAGTCGTTTCCTGGTAGTTTCTTGTATAAAGTAATGGATGAGCATGACCACCGTGCAAGTAGACTCGTGAGTTTCAGAGATGAACCTATGTTTCCTGGAGAAGACAGGGTTTGTGAATCTAGATCAGAAGCTTCTGGTGTATCCTATATTTGGGACTTGCAAGAGGCGGTGCCACGCTCTACTTGTGCTCTCTCTCTTCTGTCAGCTCAGTCCCAGCAACACTTGTCCGAAACTCCTAACAAAAGTTTCTCAATCACTCAACCAAACCAAAATTTTAATCACTCTACAGTAGACTATCATCAGATGCAGCCGTTGAGGATTGATCCTGGTAAGAAGACCAAATCTGGTTCTAGTTCATGTAATGGAAAAGGATCATCCACAGTTAATCTATTGCAACTGTCATCACATCTTCAGAGAATCCAGCAACAACAGAGGAGTTTCACTGATGAGGTGAAGCAGGAATATAATGAGTTTTATATCCCCTAGCTAGCTCCTGAAAGAATGGTTACAACATTCTTATTTCTTGAAAGTGTGTTGTGCACAAGAATAAGGCAAAGCTAAGGCTGCATGGTTTGACTATTTTGTGAGATTTGGGATTTGATGATTATTGATTTGGTGTGATGGTTAGATTAGGCAAGTCTTGTTACAAGTGTTTTTGTAACTGATCTTGTTTAGTTTATTATATCTATGCCCACTTTGGCAGGTCTTTTTTCTGACAATCTGTATATAGATGATGTAGTGAATCTACAGCTTCGTTACAAGAACATATCTTATTGGTGATAAAAAGTTATGAACATAACAGGCAGTATCACATGTAAAAAACACCAAAAGCTTCATCTCTTCTGTCACTCCTTAGAGCAGGTAGTCTTCATATCATATACTAACACCTTGTTTTTCTTCAGATCCGGTTTGAGCTTCTTACCACAAAGGCTTTCTCTTCGTACCTGAAATATATCAAAAAACCATTAGTCATTTTTCCATGTATACCCAAAAAGCTTCATCCAATGTGTTTGTGATAACCATCTCTGAGATTATATTAGCCTCGTTCAGAGCCGGGCCTGAGAACATGATTATGAAACATTCTAATGGGCCCTATATATTTAGACCCGGCTAGTTGGCCATGAGTTTTTGTAACTTTTTTTTGGGACATCAAAAAGTTATTTTATATTTAAACATGAGGTTTAGGAAAACCAATCGAAAACGTAAATAACAAATATATAAATCTTTATAAAAATAGCACTTTTGGTCAAAAGATCACCTGTTTTATCTTATCCTAGGTATTATGAAAATTGATATATAGCATGAAAACGTTTCATGTAAACCTTTTGAGCCACCTAAATCCATGGATTTTTTTTTTTAATTTTGTTAGACCCGGCTAGTTGGCCGCCTAAATCATGAAAAAAAAAATATATACCTTTAAATGATTTTAGTATGAATTTTTGATGCATTTATTTTTATATAAATTTTGGCGTCAAACGTTGGTAGCTTCGTAGCTTTAGCTCATGGTCATATCTGAGTTTTGTCGAATGCTAATATGGCTGAATTTGATTTGTGTGCGGTACAAGTTTTTTCAAATTCCAAGTTACAATGTTAAAAGTTGCAAGTCCTTGGAAAATAATTTACCAAAAAGAAAGTCCTAGGAAAATAATAGTAGTATTTAATTTGTTAAGATAGAGACGAGAATAGGAGAAACTTTTATAGGATTAAGACAAATTTAAAGTGCCGACATAAAGTCCAAAAGAGAACACATCAAAGCGACGTAACTTTCAAATCTAAGACAGAACATACATGATATGAAGTCATAAACTAAGGCAACATTTGAGACATACAAAAGAAAAGGAAACACACCAGCTTAAAATACAACAGCACCAGCAACACAAGATGAGGAAAACGACGTCGTAACTAAACCCTTCGCAGAAATGTTTGGTCTGGCGCACTATTTTTAGCCTGTCCTTGGGATTTCACTTCTTCTCACCAAATACGAAACCCTAAAACAAAACATTTTGATTGAATTTTAGCATTTTTCTTTATCTTTGTATATATATACGGTTACGGATACTGAGTTTGTATAGCTTACAGTGATGTTGTTGTTGGCTCCGGAAGTAATGGAAGTAGGAGAATTGGGTATGTACTTAGCCCACTGTTTGTTACATATTACATTTACACAAATAAAATTATCAAAAATACACACATATATATATATATATATATGAAAAGTAAAGCTAGTAAGCTGGATCTGATTAGTTAGAGTGGTGATAGAAAATAAGTGATTAGTGTCTTACATTTTTGGCAGCAGCGCTAAAAGCTTCACGATGTGGTATTTCCGGATCCGCACTTTTGATGCGATGTATTTCATCCCTTTTTATTTTCATTTTAGGTTTTAAAAGGAAAAAAAAAAAGAGAAAGAAGAGTATATATGAGGATATATTATCCATGCATTTTATTTCAAAACTTGAAAAATATATCAGATATTAACCTCATGAAGCGGTTGTAAGCAGATGGAAGTCTCTGCTTCTTCTCAGGAGCTGCAACGTTCCAAACATATACAAAGATTTTTAATTAATGATCAATATGTTAATTGAAAACGGCTAACTTAAACGAAAACTGTCGGCAATGGTATTGTAAAATTCTTGTGGCTTACGTTTAACAACAAATGGTGGTTTAGGAGATAATGGCTGGTCACTGGAGGTGGAGGACGAGGAGGAAGAAGAGTTTCCCTTCTTATACTCACTCCCACCAGAGCTATGCATCTGCTTGTTTAAATAAATTAAATAGACTCATCATCAATACCACTTTACATACATATATATATATATATATATATGTGCATAAACATATGAATAATTCAAGTGTAATAAACCTGAAGGGTAAGGCTAAGATTGCCCTTAAGAGGAGGGTTTGTGGTGAGAAACGAGAGGTTACCACAATGGCCACATTTTACAGTTACAGTGTCAAGCATTCTCTTCAATGGTATCCCAACCTATTTATGTACATTAGTTTTACAATTTATTAGCTCGAAATCTTGAAGATAGATATACACAACAACATATAACTTTGCATGCATTACTTATTACTAACATATATCTATATGGACCATGCGTGTAACACTTATATATCTATGTGTGTGTTACTTACGGCTAGGATGGTGTTGCAGATGCTGCACTTGACGTAGTAGAGATGTTCGGCTTGAGGTGAAGCCCTTGGAGCCAAGGTTGATTTCTCTTCAAGGTTCATGATCTTTACTACTGGATAGAAACCCACTAGCTATGGACAGGGAAAGAGATGATAGCTAGGAAGATATATTTTGTAGAGTTAAGGTTATGGTTATTTTAAGAGATAGGAAGGGTTGCATATATAGAGAAGTTCAGAAGTTCTAACATTTGTAACCATGGAGGTATAGAGAGATTTAAGGAAAGATAGTTCAAGTGTTGGACGTATGCGCAACTCATAAATGCCTTTTATTATTTATTTCACAACAAACAATATCGTAAAGGTTATGAAAACCAACTAATATTTAAACCAAGGATTTGCAGTGTAAACACGATTTTAGTGTAAAATTAAACTAGGGTTTAGGCAACATAATTTAATATCCATTGTTAATTGACTTAAAATTTAAAGAATGCAGGTTTTGGTGTAAAATCAATAAATTAAATTAAGGGACCGGATCTAGGGTTTTGTGACTTTTATGATTTTATCTATGTTGCTGGCTTGCTGCTAGTGATAGTACATACCTTCCTCTGCAAAATCTTGCAGATGTATTTAATTTTTCTATAAAATAATACTACCTCCGTTTCGATTTAGTTGTCGTTGTAAAGAATTTTTTTTGTTTCAAAATAAGTGTCGTTTTATAATTTCAATGCAAAATTTATTAGTTTTATCTGTTATTCTATTTTTCTATTGGTTGAAATGTGATTAGATGTATAGGTAATTGTGTTTTTATCTAGAGAATATGTAAAACTAAATGGTTTCTTAATCTGCGTGTAAAAACCTAAAACGACAACTAAAACGAAACGGAGGGAGTACGACTTTAAATATCCTCGTACATTAGTTTCTACTAGGATTAGCTATGCTGAAAGTAATTCATTCACGTTTTTGTATACATATAATATGATTATTTCAACGAATAATGTGCCTTAATGATAACTAGTCCAAAATTAACAGATCTTACCTTTATATTCATCACCTTCTACATCGTACATATATTTATGACATGATGCAAAAGGACAAAAAGAAAGATTACTACTACATCCATTTCATTTTACTTATCATTCTAAATTTTTACACACAAATTAAAAAAACATTCAATTTTACTTATTTCTAAAATAAAATATCATTACCTATAAAACTAACTACATTTTAACTAATCAAAAAATAAAAAAAATACATAAAATTAATAAATTTTGTATTGAAATCATAAAATGACACTTATTTTGAAAGGAAAATTTTACTTTAAAACGACATCTAAATAAAGTTAGTAATTAATATATTAAAATATCTATATAATACATGGTGTGAATATGATTATGTTCATTATTCATTATAGTTCGATGCTAGCAACCCTTGACTTGTCAACATTTATAATTTTAATAGTCCTTTTTCTGATCTTTGATCTGTTTCTTTTTTTTTTGTTTCTCTCAGAATTTTTTTCACGCAATATGATTTCCCTGCAGAACTGAGAACATAACCTGTCATGCTTCACAACTTTTTTCTTCTTTGTGAAATTTTCATTCAGCAATATCTATTTATTAGAAAGAAAATCGTTTAGCTGTCCAGAAACAACAAAAAATAGATCTTCTTCAGATACATCCAACTATACATCCATTGGAGTCAAAAGCAGAAGTGATTCCAGTGATCAGGATCTTTGGATTTGCTACTTTTATATTTTAAGGTTAAGGAAGTTTTGTCTGACTAGATTTTTCTGTTTTGGGTTATGGAGGTTTCATTTGTACGTGTAATAGTATAGTATGACCCTAATTAAACATAAACATAAATTCATGAAATTAAAGAAGATATGTAATAGTGTTTCAAAAACAAAAAAAAGAAGATATGTAATATATAGGTGGGATTTTATCTCTAAGAAATCAAGGGATATGTCTAGATATCATCTTTGATTGAGAGTGCATTATCTTTAGGTAAAAAATATATCTTAGGTTATTTCTTGAAAATGAATAATTTGACAAGCATGTTTCAAAAAGAAAAAAAATTGACAAGAAAGCAACTTAAAAGCGAGATTTCATCAACATAATTTCTCTTTTTGGAGTTATATACAAAAATTATTGTTGAAACTTGAGATGCAGCATAGAAGTGGGCTTTGAGTTAAATTAAGGATTAATAGTAAAATTAAAATGGTATTTTATAAAGAAAAAAAAATTGAAAAGAGAAACTTGAAAAGACAGTAAAGAAAGGAAGAGACTGTAGAGAGGATTCCATCTTTTGTGCGTGCACTGCCCCCACAGGGAAATTGGAAGTGGACAAGTGATTACTCACACGTCTCTTTCAGTGACTAACTTTTTTTGCATTCAATTCACTCTTTTTTAGATTACCTACGTAATCCACACACTTATTTAGCGTAATTGCAATTTTATATTGATTAAAGTTTCCTTCCAATGCTTAGAACCAAATACATATTGAATTGATCAGTGTCACAAAACGATAGGTCACAACGTGTCAAAGCTAGTAAAGATAATCCAATAATCACATACTCCTCCTTTTATTTTAATAGGCTTTTGTGGAATTCATTTTTCTTACACCGTAGGCTACTCTATTACTTACTGTGAGAGATGGGACGACTGCCCAAAAAGGGAAGAAAGCTAATAAGAAATTAGGGTTTAGTCAGGTTTCCATGCTCGTATAAACTTCATTACTTCCTCTAATTAAAGCTTGCCTCTTTACCCTCTAGCTATCTATCTATTCAATACCACCCATTATTCAGAGTCATTATTCATGCATCCACTACTTCACACTTAATTCTTTATATATAACTATTTTCGTAAATGCTTTCTCTTTCTTGTCGCATACCAGAATTTCTTGTGCCAATCTTAGCAATAGCTTACTCGGTTTGATTGCTACCAACACTTATAGCATCTCCAACAATCACTCACATTTTGAAAGGTTAAGAGCAACCACATCAATGAACCCCTCTTTGGGGTTCATAAAGTTTTTTTATTATATTTATGGTGGGACTATGAATAGTGATGAACCCGGATGAAATGTGTTCTTCCATCAATGAACCCGAAGTTGGGGTTCACAGGAATAAAATAATATATTTTGTTTATAAAATTAATAATTTAAAAAAAAATTATATTGAATAGAATTAGATTTTTGGACAACAAAAATAATTAAAAAAATTTTGAAGAAGTAAAAAACATGGAAAATATTTTTTTTTATAAAAATTATTATTCAATACATTGATAATTCGTGAAGATACAAAAGATTATTAATTCTGATTACCAAACTTTTGCCAAATATTTTCGACCAAATCAGCTTTCAACCGAGCATGAGTCTGTGAATCTCGAAGTTCATTGCGAACGCCATGCATATTACCGGCATTCAAAGATGTTGTCGTTTGAACCTCAGCACTTCTGCTTGACTCTCCTGTCTCGAACTCAGATGTATCATAGAGAGTATATGAATGTCGTTCGTCCTCTACTATCATGTTGTGCAGTATGACACAAGTTCTCATAATCCTTTCTATTTTATTAATGTCCCATAGTAGAGCTCGGTTTCTAACGATTGCAAACCTCGATTGCAATACTCCGAAAGCCCGTTCGACATCTTTTCTTGTGGATTCTTGACGTTCAGCAAATAGCTCTGCTTTGTCCCCTTGAGGAAGTGGGATGGATTGGATAAACGTTGACCATTTAGGATAAATACCGTCAGTAAGGTAGTACGCCATACGATAGTTGTGGTTATTGACCTTGAAATTAACTTTCGGAGCTCGACCTTGTAAAATGTCATCAAACACTGGTGACCGGTCAAGAACATTAATATCGTTCAGGGTACCTGGTAATCCGAAGAATGCGTGCCATATCCAAAGATCATGTGATGCCACGGCCTCTAAGACAATTGTCGGCTTACCCGAACCACGTGTGTACTGCCCTCTCCAAGCAGTTGGGCAGTTTTTCCACTCCCAATGCATACAGTCGATGCTTCCTATCATCCCTGGGAACCCGCGAATCTCGCTAACATCGAGTAATCGTTGAAGATCTTCTGTCGTAGGTCTTCTTAGATACTCATCTCCAAACAAATGTATTATTCCTTCGTTGAACTTTTCCAGACATAAAAGGGCTGTGCTTTCCGCAAGCCGGAGATATTCGTCATTTGAATCTGCGGATTGACCATATGCCAGCATTCGTATAGCTGAAGTACATTTTTGAAGTGCAGAAAGCCCGTACCTTCCATGACCATTTCTTCTTTGCTCAAATTATGGAACTTCATTACTGAGACGATCGACAATGCGAAGGAACAAAGGCTTGTTCATTCGAAAACGCCTCCGGAACATTTCAGGTGGGTATGTAGGATTCTCACTGAAATAGTCGTTCCATAGTTGGTTGTGTCTTTGTTCCCGATCTCTTTCGATATAACGTCTCCTCGGCTTGGTCCCTTGAACGTCAACAATAGAGTCGATGAAATCATCCACTTGTTGGTCCATCATTTCTTCGAAAATTTCATTTTCTTGATCACTTGATGAGTAAGACATTTATTCCTACAATCAAAAAATTAAGAAATTAAGAGTTATTAAGTAATAATTTCTAAAAGCATTAAAGATTTTTAAAGTTTTAAAAAATTAAGTATGTAGGAGTTACTAAGTAATGATTTCTAAAAATAATAAAGATTGTTAAAGTTTTTAAAGATTAAGTAATTAGGATTATTAATTACAGATTGTTATCTTATTAACAAATTTAGAGTTATTGTACTTTTAAGAAAAACATAAAAGTAACATAAAATTAAAATTAAGTATGAGAAAAAACATCTAAATATTTTGACTCAAACCTGTGTTCTTGTGTTCTTGTTTGCCAAATTTGTTCTTCTTTGCCAAACTTAGTGTATCTTGCAGTAAATGGTACAACAAAAAGAGAGAGATATGAAACAAAGCAAAACTTGTAAAGAAAAAAGTTGGTGTTGTACACAAGTAAATGAAACAAGCACATGCTTTATAAAGGAAACAACAAGTTCAATATGTTACATAGGAACCTATTACATCGTTTGCTAGTGTACATTACAACAAAATTGTACACTACGCCCGTCAGCCATCATACACCCGTGAACTTTCAATACAAAACACAAAAGAGAGATCATTAATCCATGAAACAAAGCTACCCTACTGTCAATACAAAACACCTCCTTCACCTGCCTCCTGCAATCCGTGACCTGCAACAAAACAACAAAACATGAAAAGCAAATGAGTTAATAATGTCAATAAAAAACAAATACATGAATCATTGCATTTGAAAAGCAAAAAACAATCAAGCAAGTTAATAGAATCAAATTTCTAATACATGAATCATAACATTTCTTCTATGAGTTTGTTCTTTAGTTCCACTTCCTTATCCGAGAGATCAGAGTCATTTCTGGCAAGGAGTCGTTCCAGGAGCTTGTGCTTTGATATGGTCCTCTTCTCAGATAGAATGTTCTCTATTTGGTCAAAAGCAGCTTCGTTGGTGTGCTTCCTGCGTTTTGCAGCCTTGCTGGCCTTAACACCAGGAGGCCTAGCCTCTTCCTCCCGTGGAATCTCTTCTGGAGCTTCCTTGTTTCTCTCCTTGCCACCATCTTTTGACTGCATAGCCGAGGATTTCCACTTCTGATCAAACCTCAATTCCCTCCAACAGTGTTCCATGTTGAACTTGGCCTGGTAGTCGTTGGTGAAGATGTCATGTGCTTTCTTCATCAGATCATTATCGCCTTCGCCACTCCCTACATCCTTCAAAGCAGCCTCAAAGCTACCGACGAACTTGCAGACCTGCTCGTTCACTCTCCCCCACATCTGCTTACACTGACCACGCTCCCTAGGAACGTAGCCCTTCAACTGAGGGCTAGAATTGAAGTACTCTTCAATTCTCTTCCAAAAACACTGAGCCTTTTGTTCATTACTGACAATAGGGTCCTTGCTAGTGTTAAGCCAAGCAGAGATGAGGACAAGGTCCTCTTTGATTGACCACTTTCTTTTCTGCAGTGGCTTAACTACCCCCGGAGAATTACTACCTACTTGACCAAAGTCCACGTCTATTGGTGGACTGCTCTGTGAGGACAGTAGGTTAACAAAGCCGAGGGAGTTTAAGGAAAAAGGATCTATATTTGGGTTAGGTTAAGGTTTTAGTTGGTGTTTTTAGTGATTTGGTTTTCACAGGATTCAACTTGGTTTTAAACACAATCGAGGGTTCCTCAAACATTCATTACACTTAATTGCACAACCACCATTACTCAGCTAGAATTGATTACCAATCTAATCAGTGTGATTAAAAGCAAACATTTATCACAGCCAACAACCAAACTGAAAACAAATAATTATTAATATTTCAAATCTAGTTTTGTTTCAAGGTAAGCTTTATGTTTTCTTCTGAACTAGAGAACTAGTTCAGAACTTAATTCCTGTTGTAACAAGTACAAGAACCAAAGATAGTCCTACTTTACTAATGACAAATACAAAATTTTATATCTAATTTTAAACAAACAACAAATAACTTAAGTTTTGTTTTGAAGTTTACCTTGTGTTTTCAATCAAAGCACATCCTCTCTAGGTCAGCGATCCGCACCCTCATGTAATCAACCTGTTCTTGAAGGTTTTTAACTTGTTCCTGGCCAAGCAAACACATAAACGATAATTAGTGTTACACTTATCTAGTTGTTAAGTATACATAAACAACACTAAATCAAATACATATGAAGCAAGGAAATTAAACTAACCTCCAAGAAGATTATCTGATCGTTGATGGTAGAGACCACATTGATAACCTTCTCAGCCTCCTCCACTCGCTTTGTCAACTTCTCAAGCTCCTCCTTGACACCAAACACCCATGATTGTCGATAGTGTAAGCCATCATCTTGGTGCTCAACAAAAACAACAAACAGAGAGCGTTAGTGGAAGTAAATAAGTTTAAACATGGAAAAATAATGAAGAACAAATCCAACATACACTCACCTCGTAGTTTAGGCATGTGAAGAACCTCTTCCCAGGTACTGTGTCGCAGTCATCCTTACCCCCGACCTCATTGATGATTCGACCACCGCATGAACACCTTTGCGGAATTCCATATTCCGAATCGGCCACAAAGCCTACCATTTCGATGTGGCGCTTTTGCTTCTTAGAATCTCTCTTTTGCTTTGTGGGATCCATCTGTAAAAGAAAAGAAAGACATGTTAGAACCACAACTCCAAACCGATTTGAAACCACCTATAAACGAACCATAAATCGAACCCCCAACAAGATTTCGAACCCTATATCAAAACCCCTTTCTCGATTTACAACCCTATCTCAAAAGCCCCAAATCGATTTTTCTTTTCGTAACCCTAAATCTCATTTCGATTGAAAAAAAGATGAACCATAACCGTTAATCGACTAGAGATTACCCTAACCTTGATTCCTAGTCGCAGCGTCGTCGATTGAAGCCGGAATCGCCTCTTCGTCGCCGTCGCACTCGAAATCGCCAGAGAGAAGTGGAAACCCTAACTTTTTTCGGTTTCGCGAAAATGAGAGACAAACGCGTGAAGTCACCTTTCCGCCTCAGACGCACATCCAACCTGCGTGTGACACGTGGCATGAACCCGTCTCACGCGGGTTCAGCCGAGAGGACCGACCCACAAAAATTAACCCATTTTTCATTTATTTTAAAACCCAAAAGCCCAATAAACCCCCCTAATGAACCCCCTATAATACCTCAATGTGGATGCTCTAACACCTTTGAAATAAAGGGTTGAGAGTGTATTACTCCAATGCCTGCCCTCAAATATATTTTCATAATTCATACCAAAAATATTCCTATAATTTTTAATAGATGTAAGTAAAGGTAACATATATAACATACAACTATATTACTCCACATCTTCACATTTTTAGCTATGTACAACAAAACTATTCACACACAATCAAATATAAGAACTATAGATGATTACATATGGTGCTGTAGTTTTTGTTTTCCTTTGGGGTGTTAAGCTCGTCCCAAGCTTCAGTCCAAGTGACCATTCCATTTGCAAGCTTAAGTAAGGAGAAAGTGTTCCAAGTTTCTCCTTTACGAGCTTAGCTGGTTCGAGGTAGCATTGTTTCATAGAACTCTTCTATGCAATAACAAAAAAAGTTATGAACTCTAATGATTTTGACACCTCCTAATATCCATGTAGTAACACAAGCAACCTTGGCACATATGATCTCTTTGACTTGCCTCAGAATGACGACAAATATCTCCTAAGAATCTCTTCCTTGAAGGCCCTATAAGCATCAGTGCATGAGACAACGCTATGAGCTAACTCTGTATAATACACAGGACTGTGACTACACAGGCTCATACATTGATCTGAAACGCCACGTTAGTGTTTCGCATTCTTGCGAGATTACTCCGTTTGTGTTGGATAGGCCTCAAATCTTTGGGTTGGATTTGAGTAAGAAGAGGATGGTTGTTTAACAGGAAGTGGAAGAAGGTGATCTTGTTGTGGTTGAAGCTTTCAAGGGCGGTTTATATGGAGTGTCTGTTACTGTGAGCTCTGTTGCACCTATGGCTCCGGAAGTGCGTGGCCTCTCTTGTAGTGTAGCCAACCTCAATGGGTGTAGCAAAGCACTGAGGCTTGGAATGATGGTGAGGAAGATTCAGAGAGTCAAAGAGCAAGAACAGCCTCGAGGTGGGTTTATGCTGATTCCGAATGATAAGTCGTGCGGTGATCACTTGAAGCTGCAGATTTGCATTGGCAGTGAATACAAGTTTGAGTTGTCACGAGTCATTTCATATGAAGCAGAGTTGAATTATATCTGACATCCCCTTTATTTCTTGCATATCAAGCAACACTTTTCAAACTGGAATTAGTCTGTTTATAATAATAAGATATGAATCTTTTATTTTGGGTTAGTCAGCTTCCACTGTTCATATCTTACAAGTCCTGAGTAGTGTGGAACTTTCAGATGTTTCAATATCTCAACTCATACAAAAGCAACTATATAAATCATAATGATAAACTCAACCTAAAGGTTGTGATCTAAGATAGGTTATTGGTAAGCAGCAATGTGAACCCCTAAGTGAAAAACTGGCAAAATACTTCCCTTTCTAGCAACTCTGCATCTATTTAACTAATCCAAGTAGAGAGTTATCATCCTGTGAGCTGAGAAAGGCAGTTTGATTCTCAGGTCCTTTTGTTTCCGGCTCAACGGTCTGCCTTTGCTTTCGGGATCTCTGTTTTCCCTCACATCTGCTAGTTTCCAGAGACAGGTCTCTGATTCTGCATCTACAGAATCCAAGAGGAACACTGTACTCTTTACTGTTTTCCTCGAGTTTGCTTCCTCTTCGTAGCTTACTGACATCGGCATCTCCTTGAATCGATGCAAGTCCTCTGGAACTTTCAGCAGCCTCTCTGCTCCTGGTGATGATACCTTCACAGTAACACCAATACAGAATCAAATTTCAGAACAAAATGACCAGAGCAATTGTTGATTCATGGGGAAAAGACTATAATTTTTATACCTCAAGGGCTAGATCCTCTGGGACTAGTTTTGCATCCCCTGCCTCATCTAATCTTCTCTTATATTCTCTACTAAATTCCTCAAGCTCATCCATGCTGGGACATCCATATCTTTACACAAGGAAAAGCAAATATTAGAGCTTTATTTAGTAATGGCTATATATAGAGAAAGGTGAAGAATCATTTACTCATGAGAGGGTTTGTCAAGTCTGATGTAGATATATCCACGCGGAGAAGTTCTGAAAGCAAACAGTTCCAAATCCTGCTCAGACTCCTTCAAAACTTCAGAAGCAATAGAGAGAGCTCTCTCACCCCATGACACACCTCTGAGAACAACCCCACCACCATCTCCTCCATCGCCAAGCTGTAAAACAGAAGAAAAGTTAACTAAACCGTAATCTAAGAAGAAGACTAGCAAAGTGATGGGAAGAAACTACTTTTGCTTCGACTTCATCTTCTTCTTCTTCCCAATCATCTATGACCTCCACATCCTCAGTTGTTTTATCTGCCAAAGCATGTAAGTAAAGACCAAACAATACCTTATGACACAGATTGTAAGGACAAAGGCATAGAGGATCAATGACTCAAATTTGCAAATTCGATCTAAGTAACACATCAAGAAACAGTGAAAAGGTTTGTGATTTAGACAACAACAAGTAGTGTTATATGAGATTTCAAACGTTTCTGTCACTGTAGGTATCGAGATGGAAGCTCAACACAACTCTTAAAGGAACGTTAAAAACAACTGCAAAAGCATCGATTTAAGCAGTAGACATTTTAACAAACACCTTGAAGACACGAGAGGCAAAACGTATTAGCGAAGACACAATCAAAGAAGAGAAAGGGTGTTTGTCTTACAATCAAAAGTGTCTTCTTCATGGCCATTACTAACGGTGGCTTTCGGCGGTGGAACTTTGAGTGAAGGAGGAGAAGAGGAGGAAGAAAAAGAATACTTTGAGAAAGGAGAAGAACGACAAGGAAGAGTGACGAGGGTTGTTGTTGTCCGTGGAAGTAAGGAGGAAGAAGAGAAGTTTCTCCTAAAGGAGGAGACGGCCGGTGAGTTTAAACGGCGAGAAGCTCGCAACAAAGCCGCTACCATCAGACTTTGGTATCTCACCATGTCTCTTTCGATACAATTGTCACAAAAGAAAAAAAAGACACAACAAAAGTCTCATCTTTTTTATTGAGAGGGTTTAGGGTTTCTTTTTGTTGGAGTTTTATTACACAACCAAAGTATGCGTAGCAGTTTTGCCAAGAGATGTCAAAATGAATTATTTTTTTTACAAATGTAAATGAAAATTATTAAAAAAAAACAACTAACATTATATTTTATCAATTCATGAAAGTCACTTTTTCATATGAGCAAATTCTAATACTTATTGAGACAACCTAAATAATACCAACAGTATATGACCAAATATGAACAGAAACAAACATTAGAGGCGAAGAATTGTGCGAAGAGTGTCGCACAGATTCTGAATGGTTTGCTGCTCCTGCGTTGCTTGCATCTCCTGCAGCGGCATTTCCTCGTAACACCTGCGTAGTATTCAATGGGTTTCATAGTCAGACGGAAACAAACAAAAGAAACATGAGCCAAGTTGGCTATTATATATACGTACGCTCTGTGGTAGGCTAAAACTTGTGCAAGATTCATCAGAGGAGGGCTTGACGTCAGTCTCTGGTATACACTTGGAGGCAGAGGCATCTGCATTCCATTCCATACCTCCCACATTATGATTCACGTTATGTTTATACAGAGTTTAAGAGAGAACGAGGATATAAGTTGGACCTCGTTTTGTCCTCTTCTTCCCTTTTTTGACTGCGGATCAGAAGTGAAGAGCTCCTGAAGTGCTTCAACGGCTACACTTCCATTCCCGTCTTGCTGCATGCCTCCGATCATGTTCTCTGACAAGAGTGCTATTGGTGATATATCAGTTGCTCTCAAGAATGGTATCGGTACCGTGTTTCCAGCTGCGTAGATTGACCATAACTGCCATGTGCCAATCCACCAAGTCATGACCACATATCAGGAAAGAAAGAGCTTTTAACCGTACAAAGCTAACTGACCTTATCTTGTAAAGCAAATGCTTTCTTGCCAACAGTTTCACTCTTCAAGGTACTGCCACTTATATCACTGCCACCTTCTGTCTGTGTTGCAGATATGTTATTCAGCTTCGTTTTATGCTCAAGCGATGATGAAGTTCCCTGCACGCTTTGTAAAGTTGAGGCTTCAACGTCAGTAGTAGGAAGATTCCTTTTTTCATGGATCCTAGTTACTTCTTCTCCGGAAAACCCGACAGAAGCGCGATCAGCCTTAGAAGATGAAGATTCTTTCTCTTTGGCAAGTTGAGACCCCGAGGAACTCTCGTCTGCCTCATCCTCACCGTGAAAGATCATAGTTCCAAAATCACCACCTGAGTACATGAACCAAACAAACATAAAGCAGATGTGTTTTGCATACCCTGATGGACGAAAATTCACAACAGCATATCCAAGCTGTCTGCTAACAAGACTGCTGAAGAAACATCAAAACATCACCCCTCAGAGTTTACTATACATCAGCCAATAAAATGCACTCAATAATTCTCATGATGATTAGAAAATGCAAATTGCCAGCTTGTAAATTACTACATAATAGGCTAAGGTTCACAGAACAGTTTAGAGTAATCATTAGTCAACAGCAACAACACACCATTCAGTTCGATTACTAATGTTAAAGTTTGCAATATGGCCTTAGATAGTCATGCATGTAATACTTGCCTTCTCCAGCCACGACGGTGTTGCTGGATATATGCGGCCGATTCAGGGTGCATGCTGGAGGTGCTTCGGTATATGGAACAGTAATTCCCATCTCTTCACTTGATTTTGGACCCAGTGTTGACTTTTACAAGATTATACTATAATTTAGATAACTATAGCTTGCAAAGATATTAATAAAGAAGAGTAGGTTGACTAAGAGAGAGATTGAGTTTTAGAGAAAAAATCAGTACATACAGTGTCCTCTGAAGAAGTGGCAACTTTTTGCGCTTGCAGAGCCATTGAAGCTCTGATTTGTCTAGACTTCTCAATCTTTGGCGACATTGCAGAAGCCCCAGTTTTACATCTCTGAATAAATTTGTGCTGAATTTAAAACCAAAGAGTGAACGGCATCAGAACAACACATAGATCGTAAGCACTAAATGGCATATTAGCTACGAAAGTGATGGTAATTCTGACAACTTAAGCTGAGCATATCCTTATATTGACAAGAACAAGTCACATTTAGCTGGAAAGAAAGAGACGGAGGAGAGCATAGAGAATAGAGATACGCATACTAACGATCTCTAACGTAAAGCAAAAGATTATCATTCTTTACCTTAAGCATCTCATCTGCAGTTGGACGAAGACGTGGTTCCTTTGTGAGGCACTTCGCAACAAAATCATGAAAGACCAGGGACCTGCAGAGGGTAGCAACCAACAGTTGAGTTCGGCATAAGATATTGCAAAGACCTCTACTATGCTTCAGAGCTCTTTTAGGTTATAAATGAATACGCTTGTATGATTAAGAAAATTCTCTTCTGCTTAAACGACAACCAATGTGACAATTCCCAAGAGGTTGAAGATATACCATTTTTCTTTATCTTCAAGCATTGGAGCTGGCTCGATCGATATCATGAACAAAACCTAGCAAAATGGATGTCTATATTGAGATATTAAATAACGACAATAGCACCAAGTAAACAAAATGGATGCATGGCTGTAGATCAATTTTCTCATCCCATACTCAGCGAAGTATCTGTTCACTTGGAAACATAATAATAAAAGCAAGATGACTTAATATAACAACCCTCATCGGATGAACTGCTGATCTTGGAGGAAGCCCCTGTAAACAGCAAGAGTAAGTGTCAAAAGGCAACCAAAGGATGATGAAGAACGAAATATGGAAGACGCGAATGATGGGAGGAGGGGTCAAGAGTGTTAATCAAAATGTACAAGAATTTTCTTTGTTTTTCCATAACTTGTCAGGTGAATGACTCAGTAAAGCTAAACTGCCAACTACAACACAACTGTAGTCCTAAGAGACGTAATTTCAAATTACCTCTGCCATCTCAATTGCTGAAACACCAAGAGCCCATACATCCACCTGTAGTAAAGAGTCAAAATGTCATCAAGGAGTAAAACAGAAAATCCTTGATTCTCTACTCTCTCGAATAGTTGTGCAGCTATAGTTTCTAACTGGCTATATATCAGGAGCAAATTTTCTTTAAGAACATGATCGGGTGGAATGGTTCGCACATTAAAACGTTAAATATTTTCTTCAAGAGATATAATACTAGATTTAGTAGACGAGAAGTTCAATTTCAGAATTCAGGAGCTTACCATTACACCAGTCCTATAATCTGAAATTCTGTATATTGATCGAAAAACTTTAAGGAGTTTACCAGACCTAATTATTGTCAAATAGGACACATACCTTCCCATCATAACGGTTTTCCTGAATAACCTCCGGAGCCATCCAATGCGGAGTCCCAATGAACTTTAAACAAGAGAAAAAATTAAAGAATCCCACCATCAGGCACAAAAAATCTCTTAGGGTAATTTCCCAATCGATCAAATGCAGCTTGATGAATAAACCATATCAAACTTTATTCGTTAGGTCTTTACCGTGTTTCGCTTCGACATAGTCCGCGTAAGTTGAGCCGCAACTCCAAAGTCACCTGCAAAGATCAAAGTAGCAAATTTTAGAATCACCATGCAAAAAGTAAAGCCATTAAAAACTTCTAATTAACAACCGATAAGCCAAAGAAAGATTTCAAGCTTGAAAGCATAAAAGCCAACATGTGTAGTAGAGACAACATATGTTAATGCCATTCTTAAAGGAGGTAGATATATATTTCTCCAAGCTAACTTACCCAGTTTGACCTCTCCTTGTTCGGTCAACAAGATATTTCCACCCTTAATATCTCTATGGACTTTGAATATTGAATGCAGGTATGCAAGGCCCTACATATAAGACGTAAATACAAAAAAAAAAGGTATTAAGGCCTGTGACAAGTTGAAACAGATGTGTTCAAGCGAAGACATCAGCATCAAGATAATCAGCTTTCTTCTTAATGCTTCTAGACATTCAATAAAATGAAAAAAGTGATACCTTCAAAGCCTCTCGACAAATATATGCAATCTGATACTCCTCCAATGCCTCCTCAGTAACATTCATCACATCAACAACGCTTCCACCTCCACAATATTCCATCACTATCTGCCAGAAGACAGACATTAGTAACAACTAACTAGAGAGACTTTATTTTCAAAACGGAAACACAAACTGATTCCAAAACAATAAGAGCTGCTCTATCTAACAAGATAACCAAGCTAGGACCCATATACTCACCCAAAGATAATCTTCTCCTTGGTAACTCCCAAGGTAGCGGACAACATTTGGATGATTACACTGCTGCAGCATCTCAATTTCACCGCGGATCTCTTCATACCCCTCCTCCTATTAATATAAGATGTTGAATCACATTGAGTACATTAGCAACTGTGGCATTCTAACTTAGACCAAGGACAAAGCTTTTCATACCCCTTCAGTGAGTGAAATGACTTTAACAGCAACAATCTCAGACGTTTTCAAATCTCTAGCCTTGTAAACAGATCCATACGATCCCTTCCCTACCAGTGCCAGATTTATAATAAGTAACCAAAACCTGATAAAAAAGAATGGACCTTTGCGACTAGTAACATTACCAAGCTCATTAAGGAACTCGTATTTGGTAGTTGGATCTTCTCTAGTAATGCTATCCGGAAGAGACGTCGTCGACATCTTACTATTCTGCTGCTTCATCCTCCGGTTCTCCGACGGAGACGAAGGCCGAGATTTACGGTTCTTCTTACCACCACCAAAGCTCGATTCCTGCATACTCGCCACAGCTCTTCCCATAGTTGACAAATCCATCTCCTTCCCCTTCCCCTTCTTAGACGAAGACTTCACAACGAAGGTACCAAACTCTTCCTCCTCTGAAGACTCTTCATCGACGATCCTCCTCGGAGGAGTAACTACCCTTCTCTGCTTGGACTGATCCTTCTTCACAATCATCGTCCCGAACTCTCCATCGCCGTCGTCGTCTTCGTCGTCGTAATCGAGCGACGCGCCGCCTCCGAAGTCCTTGGGGAGACGTTTGAGAAGAGGAGGAAGGAAAGAGTCGTCGTCTTCGTCGTCCTCCTCCTCTCCGCCGCCGTCAGTGTCGCCCTTGTAGACCGTTGTGGCGTATAAATCGACGTTTTCGTCGTCGTCGTCGGGTTTGGGCTTGCGTTTGGTGTCTTGATCGGAATCGGAGTCGGAGTGGACTACGAAAGTGGAGTATATGTCGGGTTTGGGATCGGGTTTCCGGGTCCGACGAGATCTCGGCGAGATTGGATCCATGGTGGGGCTCTACGGTTGTCGCCGGAGAGAGAGAGCTGAGAGTGTGGTGCTCGTGATGAGATTTTAATTGTGAAAAAAAAAACGCTACTTATAAAATTAAATATTCCACGCTGGATAATTATTCAGATACTATTTGTCTGTTACTTCTATTTACATACAGCTCCGGTAATGATTATATGCATATGCATATGCATATGTAGGCATGTGGGTTCTCGGTATTAGACCGGTTGATCCGGGATATTCCAGTTTCCGGTTAATTCGGAAAAATATCGAATTAAACTGAAAAGTACGGAATGGTTTAGTTTTAACTCAGTTTTTTTTTTATTTGTTACCAAACTAATAATTGTGATTTTTATTAAATTCAGTTTATTCGAATAATTGTGACTTTTTAAATATTTCGGTTGGTTAAATTCAAAATATTGGTATAAGAAAAAATGTAAATGATCGCCAAACTGTAGTTTCAAAAATTGTGTCGATCGGTTCAGACAAACCGAAAACTGAAATTTCGGTTTGGTTTGGCATGTGTTTGGCCTGGTTCAAAACAACAGGCCTATGCATATGTATCCTCACAAATTTCTGCAGTAAAACAAAGTTTTGATACACTTCAGAATCATGAAAACCTGGAAATGTGATATATCATCACCAGTGTTATGTTTGAAATACGAAATAAACATATGAAACACATATGTGTACTAATATTTAGAAATCGTAGAGAAAGTTTTTGCCAGAGAACAAGAGGTTCCACAAGATTGACAGAAGGAGGACTTGGTGATAAGAAGATAGAGAGTGACGTTGGCCTCGTTTGTTAGTTGCTGCTACCACCACCAAAGAGGTAATTCAGAGATGAGCCACCTCCTGGAGCTGAGTGAACCTTGGTCGAAGGCCGGTCCTGCACATATCAAGCACAAAAACGTGCTTTAGCAACTATAATACCATGAGTTTTGGAAGATCTTTTTGCTATACAATCACCAGCCTATACAATATGATTCATTGAGGTAAGTGGCCTAGTGTATGTTCTGTTCTTACACCAATTTTAAATAAATAAATAAAAGTGAAGGAAACATACGGTGAGGAAATTGCCAGAGTTCTGTCCAGCAGCACGCATGTAATTGTTTGCAGTGTTGCTATTGAGACCAGCTGGTCCTTGTTTGGTAACATCAACAGGTTTTGGAGCAGCGGTTTTAGTTTGTGATGTAGTAGATGGAGGAGGCTGAGTTTCAGCTGAAGCATTCTTAACAACGGCTGGCTTTGGAGCCTCTCCGCTCCCAAAGAGATACCCCAAAGAACTCTGCCCTCCACCTGCACTATCTCCTCGTCCCATATTCTCTCTCCCTTGCTTCTCTGAAAGGTACTTTAACTTTGTGATTCAAAACATATGAGAAAATCTTGAATCATCATATCATATTCTCTAAATAAACATTGCCTATACAGAACATGTCAAAAATATTCACCACAAGATCCAAATGCAGCGATAAACTTTTTTTAATAAGTCCATATATTTTGTTCCCACCGAAGGGCTTTCAGACTAGCGGCGAGTGTTCGTAACAGCCTACGGCTAGATTAGACGCTGGGAAAGCCTAGATGTTAAATTTAAACATTTATATCTTATGAAAACAACTTCGATTTAGTGAAAGCTTCGTGCGATCCTGACGATAACCAATACTAGATCTTCATCTAAACATAACAAAAGCAACTGCTGCATAACCTAGCTATAGTTTATATTGCAATTATATGTAGTCGATCGCAACAACATACACAGACAGACATCCCAATCAAACACGTTAAACAACTAGACCTCTTGTAAGAAGTTAATCTGAAACATTTACCTGTGACAGACTCTGGTAAGAACAGATCTAAGGACTGCTTTGAATCAACAAGGTGATATGATTAGAGAGAGGAGAGTAGTTAGTGGGAGAAAGCAAGATGCATGTGACTTCTGATATGATTTTATAGGCACACACACACAAAAGCTCAGAGAAAGATCTCTTTTCAAACAAGACGTGAGAGATTTCTACACCTTACTTTTACTTCAAGAATCTATTTCTCTCTATGTAACTAAAAGACGAGAACAAATCTAACAAAAAGAAATAACAATTTTATTTTAAAAGTAACGCTTAGCTGGTACTGTCTAAATCTGTGTCGTTTTTTTTTTTTTTTTTAATATCGTACTCCACTAATTGATTTCACTTTTCCGATTTCTTTTTGTCAACTACATTTTCTGATATTTTGCATTAATTAATCAAAATTTTATGCTTACAAATATTGGAAAATAACGCATTTCCATTTAGTTTTCTCGTTCATATCCCTGCGGCAACTACCAACAAAATAAACATATATTGAAAATTAATATAGTCAGGTAACGTTTAGCTGGCACGTCCATTCAACAGAACAAACCACTGTAATAACCGGTATATTTTGTTCTTTAATTAACTCAACTTACCTTTTTCTAGTAATTACTGTGTGTATTCCACTAATTAACTGTACTTTTCTGATATTTTGCATTAATTAATAATTTTTCAAAAATAATAAAGCATACTGTTTGATAAAAAGTTACAAATAATGAAAAAGATGGCAAATGGGATTCAAACTCCAAAAAATCAAATCCGACAATCTCTAGCTTTAAGTTTACAGGATCCTATGTCCGGTCCGGTTTGGTTTTGGCATAACCGGTAACATGTTTAGGAAGATTTCTTGGAAGGTATTTGAGAAATCTCGACTAGTATTCGGTTCAAGGACTGGGGACGTGAGAAAAAGGGAGCGTGATCAGAGCCTTTGAGCTGGAATATTTGTTCTGGAGGGTTTGATTTGATCATTGCCTCTTGGAGAGAAACCGGTACAGCGTAATCATCTTCCATGGTTTTGATGTAGAACCGACGGATTGAACCGTAATTCTTCTCCGACACGTGTAGCTTCTCGATCACTGGTGCGAATGGGATCGGTCTCATGGATACCGACGCCAATGCAACATCCTGTACCCAAAGAAAAGATAGTTCTGGTTTAGTCAAACCGAATTGTACCGGTTGGTGTTAGCTTATGTGTTTGTGTGTACCTTTGGAGGGCTCTGGTTAAAGAAAAAATCTCTAAGCAAAGATCTGTCGAAATCAACGGCTGTTGGTGGGTTCTTTTTGCCGTTGGCGTATAAGAATAGATGGACTTGTTCCATCAGATCATAAGCTGACTCGGACTGAAAAACATAGGGTTCTAATTAGGAGAAATAAAAAATATAATTACTAATTATGGCTTTGAACAAAATAAATGAAATAATACTCCTTCTGTTTTGATTTAATTGTTGTTGTATAGTAAAATTTTTGTTTTAAAATAAGTGTCATTTTATTATTTTTATGCAAAATTTGTTAAATTTATATGTTATTCTATTTTTATTAGTTGAAATGTGGTTAGGTTTATAGGTAATAATATTTTTATTTTCAAAATATATAAAATTAAATATTTTTTAATATGAGTGCAAAAACCTAAAACGACAACAAAAATGAAACGGATGTAATAATTACTAATTATGGCACAGTATAGTTATTTAACAAAGATTAAATTTAGAGATTTGATGATTATGAAATAAAATAAAAACCTGTTGATTGAAGAGATCAAGGGTGCTCTGGCCATTAGCCAACATAGCAGCAGAGATGAAAACAGCCTTAGAGATCTTTGAAGGGAACATCTCCATGGCATAAGACATACATGCACCTCCAAAATCATGTCCCACTAAAATCACCTGGACCCATACAAAACATTGGTTAGTAACATTTATAATTAAATTAGAATATGAAAATGATATTTTGAAGTGAGATAAGACCTTTTCTGTGGGTTTCAGGGTGTCGAAGAATTGTAGAAGGGGCTTGACGTACTGAGCTAGGCTGGTGATGTTGTTGGTGTCGAATGAGCTGACACCAGAACCAGTCAAGTCAACTGCGTCTACTTGGAAGCCATGTTTCTCTAAGAGTGTTATGGTTTTGTACCAACACCATGCTCCAAACCCTCCTCCATGAACCAGCACGAACCGCTTCGTATCCGCACCTTCCACCTTTAGCTCCTGTACTTCCATCCATTTTTCATATAATATGGTTAGTATCATATAATAGCACTCAATATATGTGTTGACTTCAATAAAAAGTATATATGGTTATCAATAAAAATCATTTATTCTCTCCGTTTTCCTTTAAATCGTGTTTAGAAAAGTAATTTTAGTCATTATGTTTTCGAGTTTCTATACAAATATTAAATGTTGTCCCGTATTTTTGACCATTTGTATTCTAATTTAATTTTGTTTTGGTTGAAATTAAATGTAGTCATTACTGTTTTAATGCAAAACTATATAAATTGAGAAAAAATAATAATAACTCTGTTTCATAACGATCCATGTATTGCAAAAATTATTTATTTATAAAAGATCTATATTTTACATTTATAATGTAAGTCATAATAATAAATTGTATATTCAAAAAAATATTAATTTTGTTTATCGAATTTTGATTGGAAAATAACTGATTACAAAAATTAATATATTTATAATCTAAGATTTACGTGTTTTTTAAATATGCATGAAAATTCTAAAATATATCATTTTGAAACGGAAGAAGTAATTTTAATGGATGTTCAAAAATATTAAACATCGATCATTTATTTTGATCGATTTAAAAATTGAATAAGATAATTAATTAAATAATAATCTGCTTGCCTTGTCAAGAAGCTGATTAGGTTTAAGAACAGGATCCGTGCTTGCTCTCTGCCTATTGCTGGAGCTCCTCACGAATCCACAAGTAGTCTTCTTAGGAGTCAGGACGCCAGAAACAGAACCCGTAACAGCAGCCACTGCGGAGGGAGGTGGCTTAGACTGAGAGGATGGGTAGACCACAGAGGTGGACCGTCTAAAAGGAGGAGCAGAGTTGCTGTTACGTGGCGTCTGGCTAAAGAGGACATTAGTAGCTGACAATGTTTGTTCTTGAATACGTGAGTCTTTCTCGTTATGGTCATTGTGATGATGCTCTTGGTGGTGTCTTTCTCTTACCTTCTTCTTAGTCTTAACCCCAGCTCCTTTCTTGGACGTGGACGAACCAGACGATGATGATCCGGCGCATGAGAGGGACGGTAGTAAAGTCCTGCGCCGGAAAGATGGTATTAGAGACAGCCTACGCACGTGTTTCTCGGTGTTGCTACTCTCTCCTTCTCCGTTGACGACGGTGGGCTTCTTTTGGTTCTGTTCTTGGTCTTGCGAGATGCATCTCAAAGAGTTTCCCATTTTTTGTGTTTAGGAGATGAGAATGTGTATACACGTTTGTATGTGTGTTATGTGTATATATATGGAGAGGTTCGTGCTTCCATGTGCATTGCTTTTGAGTTTTTGTTGGGTGGAAATGTTTAGTTGAGACCTTCACGTTGTGTAGCTGTACTTTAAGTAAGTGTCCTCTCTTTGATTGAAACTGCTTGATCGTGTGATAGTGTTGATACTAATTATGCTTTCTTGAGTCTCACGAAAACACACATAGGAGAAAATTTGGTTTTTAAATTTTGATTATATGTTTTATTCTATGATAAGTTTGAATATTTTTATTATAAACTAGTGAATGCCTAGACAGATGGGGAGAAAAGAAAGAGGGAGGAACATGGGAGGGCACTTTCTTTGAGCATTTCTCTGCTCCTTTGACTTTGCAGTGCAGGCCAATTTTTCAAGGATACCACAATAAAAAACAGATTCCTCGTAATCTTTTTATTGATGCACTTTGTTGGTTAATTAGTATCATCTTGTTGAAAATAACTAATACATACTGGTTTTGACCAGAACAAACACAAAAAGATTTCATAGCTATTTTGTGGTTATTTATAGTCTTTTTAAATGTCAAGAATAACTAGTTAAATATCAAGATTAATTAAAAACTAGCAAGAAAAATATCTCAAGAAAAAAAAAAAATATCTCAAGAAGTAGGAGTATAATATTAGAAGGTTTCTTGCACTATGTGCAGTGAAAATAAATTTAAAAGAATATATTATTTTCTAAAGTAATTATTTTAGGTTTCCAATATAAATAATTTATTTATTTATTTTATATTTATGACTTTGGTTATCTTAATGTATATGTATATATAATGACAATTTTATAAATTTTCTAATAATCAAAGGGTGTCAACAAAATTTGTCTAAGAATGCTTAAGAGATTGACACATCAACAAGAGATTTAGATGTGAATAACTTATAAAACTAAAGTTATTTTATCAAAATATTTCTCTTTTAATAGATAAGAAATGTCATATTTAATACGAACGTGGTATTGACACAAACGATTTTTTATTAAGAAAATCACTTTATAAATAATATTTAGGAGATATTTTTGGTATAATTGGGTCTATGTTGGTTATTGATTTGGTTCAAAACAGGGTTCTTTGGATAGAGAAATTTAGGTCTTGTTCAAGTATTTATGCCGGTTTTGGTTGGTTCTAATACCTTTAAATTTGGATTGGTATCGGTTATTTAAACCAGGCTATTTTGCCAAAACCTAATCAAAATCATAATTGAAAGCATATCTAAAACCCTATATAAGCTCATCTCTTTGTTTGCCCCCTTTTTCGTTTTAAGTCTTTGTTACTTGAGCAGATATGGCTACCATGAAAGTTCATCCGGCTGACGAAATCTCTGTTCCGTTTCTTCACGCTTACTTTAATATCCTCACAAGCATGCCTCATGATGTAGCTCGTAAATTTTATCTAGACGCAAGTGTTGTTAGTAGACCAGGACCTGATGGTACTATGATGTCTTTTACATCCGTTGAGGTAAACTAATACCCAATTTGTAACCAAGTCGTCTTCTTCTTCTTTTACTAACTTACATGCTCTTTTTGTTTGAATCGATCCCATGTTAGTGAAAGAAATATACTTTTCTAATTAGGTTATTAGGTCATGGTTAACCATGGTCTCTAGGTTGAAGTTCTTAACTTGTGATTTGACTTTTTTCTTTTTCATATTTTTCGTCTAAGAAATCTCTCATATCTTTTATTTAATAAACGATTAAACGTATCTTAAGGAAGCTGGTTAATCATGCCTTTAGGTCAAGGTTATTTTTCGTTTTAATTTTTTTTTTTTATGTTAGCTTTTTATTTTCTCGGGCATATCTTTGTTATTAGGTGCTGGTGTTATGAGAACATATATATTTGTATATGCTACTGTCGTGAAACTGGTTATAATTGACTTATTGGTTTCTCATGCTTAATGGGTTTCTTGATTTTTCTACAGAGTTGAAGAGTACTCTTGTTTAGTATCTAGGGCAAATAAAGAACTTGACATTATTTAACATTCTTGGTGATACAGGCTATCAACAAGCACATTCTTTCTTGTGGCTACGAGGATACATCATTTGAGCTGCTGGAGTTGGATTCTCATAATACCTTGGAATACGGAATAAATATCATGGTTATTGGTTTCTTGACTAAAGAAAACAACCTGAAGAGAAAATTTTCTCAAATGTTCTACTTGGCACGTCTAGATGCTCGTGCTTACGTTATACTCAATGACATTTTTCGTTATGTTGATGATGAAGAAGCTTCCACTCGAACAAATCTGCCAGGTGTTGAATCTAGTAAGTTGTCTTGTATTAATTATATTACATATGTCCAGTCTATAAGCTGAGAACTCGTTTGTGTAGTGCCAGAAACTGAGGTGGCAAAGCCAATCAACAAAACCGATGTTGGTGATGAGAACTGGATCTATATTAATGCTGATGATCTAGAGAATGATCATGCTAACGTTACTGAAACAGCTCCTCCTCGTCATCGGCTTGATGGAACCGAGCTCAGAGCAGCTATTGCTGCGATGGTCAGTTTTCTTCTTTCAGATTTTGCTTTTACATATGGGCCATCTATCTATGCCAATAGTATTCTTACTAACTTAATGTGATACAGGTTCAAAGGACGAGAAAAGGCATGGGACAGCCCAAACCGATGTGTAAGACCGAGCCGAACAATGGAAAGATTGAGCACTCTAGTGAAAAATTTGTTGTTGGTGGTCAAGAACCAACAGAACCAGTTGCTCCTCAGCCTGATGGAGCCAATAAATCATTAGTTGCCAAGCTGAAACAGTTTCTCTCCTTAGCTAGCTGATGGACCCACGAGTCCTTTGCTGGAATAGTGAGTTTTGCTTTGTTGGAAACCAGCCATTGTTGTTAATCACATCTCTGATATTTATAATTTGAATTACTACCCTTTAGTTGATATTTATGACAAAAGTTTTGCAATATTTATGTGTTCCAAAAAAAAAAGGTTTGCAACATTAAGGGTTGTTATTCAATCAAAGATTTAAAATCAATTTTTACTGTTTTGTAATAATAAAATTTAAAATTTTAAGATAAGTTTAGTTGGTGGATTTAAAAATCTTTGCAGTATGTTTATTTGTTCATGAGAATCCACAACTAATGATTTGAAATCAGTTTTAAATACAAAGAATTTTTTTTTTCAAATTGAATAATACTAAATTTTAAAAACATAATTTAAATCATTCATTGAATAATACTAACTTTTAAATAAGAATTATAAATATCATATTTAATAACACTATATTTTAAAATATAATTTAAAATTATCAATCGAATAACGGTAGATTGTTCTTAGATTTAAAATCTATTAAAATATGAGATTGAATAACACCATCTAAGTGTGAGAACGATTTGCTCTTTAGTTTTTACAAACAGAAGAGTTACTAAGTTAAATTCTTATATAAAGTATATTATGTTCTTTTAGGATTTAAATCTAACCTTAAGAAAATTCTTACTGGATGTGCTTTCCGGATTGAACATGAATCTGCTTTTTATGGGTTGGTCCATGTCATGTGTTATAATTCTTTTTTTTTGTCCAATATCATGTGTTATTATTCATTCATTGTTATCATCCCCAACAACAATATAGATATATATATCACATATCTATCAATATAGATATATCACATATCTATCATGTCATATATCTTATTGTAAAAAAAATCAATATTTTAAAATAAAAATCTTACTACTACAATATTTATGTTTTTGGTTAAAAATCTCTTTCAAGATATATAAGGAAAATTATATATTATGTTTTTGGTTAAAAATCTCTTTCAAGATATATAAGGAATTATATATCTTGAATTTGAATAACACTAGATCTTTTTTTTGTATTTATCTTTAAAGATCTATAATTATTAGTTAACTAATATTCGATATTTGCAATTCTTCATGTAACATAACGATAACACAATGGTATTTGCGTTTGATACATAAAGTGCCCTGCCTTCATGAGTTCCGACACACGAAGAAAGCAAGTACGAACCACTTGAGTTAATCAGTGAGTACAAAAGTTCCAGGTTATTCTCTTTTTAACTTTTTAACCGTCTATCATGGTTAAAGTCAAATATTCCTTTGGTCAACGGGAAAAGGATATAAAAGTAAAAACACAAAAGCTTCCAAGTCAAAAAAACAAAACCAATAACTAGTTGGAGTTCAAGTTCGTGTAATAATAATATATAAGAAAGAAGAAATCTAAGAATAAATATTCAACTTCCTTATTTTTTTCCTTCAATCGAAGCAGAATCTGTGAACCTCTCTAAAACCCTAATCAAGCTCTCCTCTCCTGCCTACTCCTCCTCCTCCGCCTCCTCCTCCTCCTCCTCCTCTTCACACCAAAGCTTCGTCTTTTATTCTCGCCTGAATCTCAGGACTCTCCTCGGTTCCATCTTTCTCTGCCGCCAGGTTTCTCTTGATCCAAATTCAGATTTGGGATTTTTTTTTTTACAATCTGATTGAAAGATTTTAACTTTCTTTGTGGGTTTTGATTGATCTAGAGTTTTCGATTTGAATCTTGATTAGTTATTGTCTCCATCTGTTTGATCTGTAATTAATTTTGTCTTTGGGGTTAATTCTCAGGAAAGTGTTGCAGATATGGCTACTGAGGAAGGTGTTCATGAGGCTCACCAAGTCTCTGAGGCTTTTGTGGAACAGTACTATCATCTTGTCGGGAACTTGACTCATGAAGCTTATAGGCTTTATGTCGATGCTAGCGTTGTCAGTAGACCAGGTCCTGATGGTACCATGATGTCTTTCACATCCCTCGAGGTACTAACTCGTCTCCTCCCATCCTCCTATTTGTATATGCTATTGTTGTGAAACTAGTTAATGATTTTTACTTACTGGTTTCTCATGCTTTAATGCTTTGTTGACTTGAGTTTAAGAGAGACTCTTGTGTTTAGTATCTAATGCAAATCTAGAGACGTTACATTGTTTTGTCATTATGGTTCCAGGCTATCAACAAGCACTTTCTTTCATGTGACTCTGCTACATTCGAGGTGCTTAGTGTCGACTCTCAGAGTTCCTTGGAAAACGGGATATTTATCATGGTTATTGGTTTCTTGATCGGACAAGACAACCTGAAGAGGAAGTTTTCTCAGATGTTCTATTTGGCACGTCCAGACACTACATACGTTGTTGTCAACGACATCTTTCGTTACGTTGATGAAGTGTCTTCTGCTCCTACAACTCTTCCAGCTGTTGTTGAATCTGGTAAGTCTTGTATTCATTAAACTTTGAAAGAGAGAGTATGTTTCATGTCTTTATCTAAATTGAGAACTCTTTTGTAGTGCCGGAAACCGAGGTGGTGAAGCCAGTTCATGCTCCTGTTGAGAACTCTGTTGATACTACTGAAGTGAAGAAGGCTGTTGCTGGAGCTGATACTCCGCTGGACAATGGGAGTAACAAGCACTCTGATGAAAAAGCTGTTACTGCTCAGAAACCTAGAGAGATAGTTGCTGATAGAGCTGCTGCTCCGCTTAATGGAGGCAAGATATCTTATGCTGCAATGGTGAGTGTTCTTTTTTGATGTTATTATGCTTTTACATGTGCTGTCTATGCAAATACTTATCAGTTAATCTGATAAACAGGTTGAATCAATGGCGAGAAACGCTGCTCCTTTACAAGCTAAAGCAGCCCCGGTTCAGAAGCCTAAGTACATGGCACCACCTAAACCACGTGATGCTGCTCCAGCACCTAAAGCACCTGCTGCTGTTAGTAAACGTGAAAGGAAAAACGACCAGAGGATTGTCGACGAACCAGGTTAGAAAGACAGAGAATGAAGTAACTTGTTTTCTTTTCTTGTCTGTTTTTGGATTATTAGATTTGGTAACTGTTGTTTGGGTTTCAGGCACTTCGATATTTGTGTCAAATCTGCCAATGGATGCAATGCCGCCTCAACTCCATGACCTGTTCAAGGAGTTTGGTGCTATCAAAGAACATGGGGTTCAAGTCAGAAGCTCCAATGTAATGATCTTTTGATCAACCGTGTCTTTTTTAATAGCACAGGGCAATAGTTCTGAACATTTTTCTTATGTGTCACAGGCTCGTGGAACTTGCTTTGGTTTTGTTGCCTTTGAAACTGCTACCTCTGTCCAAAGCGTGCTTGAGGTAAATTAAAATACAGTTTCTTTCTTGTTTCCCTTTTTTAAAACATGTATTTCTAACTCTTTCAAATCAATAGGCTGCTAAGAACAATCCCTTCAAGCTTGGAGACCGTAAGCTTCGTGTAAAGGAGAAGCAAGGTAAGCTTGTCTTTCTTCAGACAACCCTCTTATCTAAACAGTTGTCAGTTTCCTCGTGTGCCAATCTGAGACTACTTGTTTTGTTTGTTTGTTTTGCAGTTGAGTATGATGGAAGCAAACCTTCTGGTGGGAGAAAGAGTGAGAATGGTTCTGCAGATGGAAGCAAGCCTTCTGGTGGGAGCAAGAGTGAGAATGGGTCCTCTGCAGATGGAAGCAAGACTGAGAATGGGTCTGCTGCAGATGCTGAAGATGACTTCAAGCCTATCAAAAGCCGTCGGAACAGAAGCGAGAGGAAAGGAAACGAGAAGAACAGTGTGCAAACAACACCACCAAAACCAAAAGCTTGATGATGATGCTCTCCTCTGCAAACACCAACACAAGAAGCGTGTTAATATTTGCAGACTTCTTACAAAAATCTATTATTTTAAGTGAAGACCTTGCAACAACTTGAGATTATTTTTTTTACATTACAGTTTCATCTTTATGTCTTTTAGGTCTTTTTTTTTACATCTTATTGGACTCAACATAATTCTGTTTTTTACATCTTATTTTTTTTCGTTTTTTTCATTTTCTAATTTTTTATTTGCACCTTATTATATTTTGAGAAAACAATAAAAATTAGTTTTTCATTGTTCAAAGGGTTTTGTATTCATATTTAATCCGAAAATTTTAATAGTTGAACTTTTATTCAAAACTAAACTGTATTTAAATCAAATTATTATTATTTAGTAGCTGATTTTTTTATATTTTTTTTTGTCATCATCTGATTTTTTATATTTTTATATTGATTTTTTTGTCACAATTATATTGTCATATTGATATATAAACAAAAAGTAGGCCTTAACAATTTTATATAAAAATATCTGAACAAGATTTATAAGCTTAGTATTTTGGAGTTTAGTTATAACTCGAACCGAACCAAAATTCTAAATAGGATCTGAAGATATACGAAATTAGTTAAATATGTTAATGTTTTTATATATGTTAAAGTGATTTTGATATTTTAAAGTATTTAAAATATTTTTGTAGTTTATTTCTTTTGTTATTTTGAATATTTTTAGTTAATTAAGATAATTTAATTAATTTTAATTAGATTTACGAATAATTTATATATATTGAATTTTTTTGGTCAATTTTAGAAGTTTAAAAAATATATTTTTAGACGATTTCAAATATTGGTTACAATCCAATCCAAACAGAATTCAGAATAAGTTGAACCGAACCTGATCTGATAGTTAGTAAAACCTGAATAGGACTTATGAGCATAACATAAAAATTTAAAATTTTGAATCAACCGAACCAAAGCCGACGGATTTCTCAAACGTCCAAACGTAATAAAAAGGATCCAAATTTGATAAATAATCAAGCGATCCAGTTTTTAAAATGGTTTTGGTTTTTGTTTTTGAAAAACCACTTTATTTGCCAATCAAGATTTTGTTAAAATTGATTTCCTAGAAACTAGAAAAATTAGTTTTTCAAATAATTACCTAGTTCTACACAAAAACCAAAATTTGTATTTTCCTAACTTTTGGACAACGTTGATTTTTATATTTATCCTTTTTTCTGTTTTATCCTTTTTAATAATTTTCCTTTCCTATTTATCTCATGTTTATGCTTTTTTCCTACTCTCATATGTTCACCTCATAATCATAATAAAGAAATAAAATTTTATACTTTATCAATATAAAATAAGTGATTATACATACAATTAGACTAAATAGTTTTTATCCCAACATTCAAAAATATCTGATCTTATGTTCTCATACTTGATTATGTAAACTTTCACTAATAGTTAAACTATGCAATAAATAAATAAATGAAAAAGTTACTGTACTCCAAAAAATGGATTTAAAAAAAAACATTATCATAAAAACAAATGATGAATAATTATACTCATGTATTTTTGAACATTATATTCCATATTTCACTATATAATAAGAAATATTATTTTATCTATAAGAGAAAAATTCAGATATTTTAGAAAATAATTAAAAAAAAATTAAAAATTAAAATGAATTTTTTTTATTAATCTTCTGGAAATTACTCATTAAAATGAATAATCATAAATATATGTATGAAAAATGATTTAGAAAAAAAATTCATCTAATGTATGATTTTATTTTTTTTATTTATAAATATAATTTATTATTATTACTGATTTTTGGTTATTAAGTTAAATTATTTAAAAACTAAAAACCAAAATCTAAAAATTAGCAAAACAATCTATCACCTAATATTTTTATAACCGAAAAACAAAAATTTAACTGAAATCGAACTAGGCTTAGGTGAGATTGGGATCAAGCCTCTGCATCAATATTTCAAGACCCTCGCAAAATAGTGTTTATGGGCCGGGCCTAGTTTAATAAAGAGGGCTCGGAGAAAATAAAAAGGTTCTTCTTCTTCCAGAGTAGAACTGGAAGATTCACTTAGAACGTAACTGGTAATCACATCTCAAAATCACTGCCATATTATTGGATTCTCGTACCACTCTATAAACCCTAGATTCCGATCTCTCTGCGTTTTTTTTCTTCTGCTTAATCTCTTCGTTTCTGTGGAAGCAGATCGAGAGAAAGAGAGAGATTCGTCATCGATTTGTGAAAACCCAAACGAAACACAATCATCAATTGAAGAGCTGGTTCGTATCAAAGTCTGGATATGTCGGACTGGCAAGTCAAATACAAGAGCACTGTGAAGGATCCAGGAACTCCTGGAATCCTCAAATTAGTAAACACTTCTCTCTTTGGCTTAGTGAATACTTGTATGACTTTGCAATTTGAGTTAATCTGTTTATGTTAATTTCGCAGAGGGAAGGGATGCTTCTCTTCGTTCCAAATGATCCCAACTCTGATTCCAAGCTTAAAGTTCTGACTCCCAACATCAAAAGTACTCTTCTTTATGAATTAGAGACGCTGTGTTTGCCTAGAGAACAATACATTGTAATGATAGTTGCTTAGTGACCACTGTTTATTATCTCTTCAGGTCAAAAATATACCAAAGAAGGATCAAATAAACCTCCTTGGCTCAATCTCACCAACAAGCAGGTTTGTTTTTTGTTGCCCCCTTTGTGGTGAAGGCTAAGATATTTGAAGTTCCCATGTGTCATTGAAGTTTCCTCCATTTTTTTAATGTAGGGAAGGAGTCATATCTTTGAGTTTGGAAATTATCAGGATATGCATGCTTGTCGTGGTTTCATCAGTAAGCTTCATCTTCCTTTGTTTTCTTTTATTTAATGAAATCTACTTTTTTTTTGGTTTATTGCAACCTTTTTTTCTTTACTGTAAGCAGCTAAGGCTCTAGCAAAATGTGAAGAGGAGTCAAAGAAACCAGCTGTCTCGACATCTGCTGAGCATCCTAGTATTGCAGACTTGAAGCTACGTTTCGAGGTCCTTCGAGAAAATAGGTATGTTAATCAGAACATTTAAGTTGATTTTGCTGGTTAAAACTTAAAAATTTATTTTATGGTGTCATAGAGTAATCGAGTTTCTTTTAATATGAGTAACATACATATGATGTGAAGTGAGTTGCAGAGATTGCATAAGGAATTTGTGGAAACTAAAGTCTTGACTGAAGATGAATTCTGGGCTACTAGGAAGGTTTTGCTTCTTTGTGGTTTCCTTAGTTTTTCAATATTCTTGTGAATATCCTTGTAGTTACCGAATTTATTCATTGTAGAAACTACTGGGTAAAGATTCAATCAGAAAGTCGAAACAACAGGTCGGGCTGAAGAGCATGATGGTTTCTGGCATCAAACCGTCTACTGATGGGCGGGTATAGTATAATTCTCTCTATCCCTTCTTGGAAGTTATCCTCTCCAGTTAAATGCTCATGTGCATGCCTCTCTAGGAAAGAAATAATGCTTACTCCTTTGTATTTGGCTGAAGTACATCCATTTGTTGTATATCATTTGACATTGCATCTTACTTACTAACACTTTCTTTACTTTTTTTTTTTGTTTCAGACTAATAGGGTGACATTCAACTTAACCTCAGAGATAATTTTTCAGGTAACTTCTTTGGTTCACTATATTTTTCATTGATGTAAGTACTATAAGTTTCTGAATCCTAATCCAAGCTGGGTTGGGATCAGTTTATATGGTGAATGGGGCTAAAATTGCAATTGGTAATACACTGGGACTGAATTTCATAAAATGGTGTTTAGGTTACAATTAGAAACTAAGCGCGAGAAATGGGATATCATTTTAGTTTAGTTCCTGTTTTCTGCTCGTTTAATCTGTAAATATGTAGAAAGAATCTTCAATGTTCTTTTATACATGCGACTGTCCTTTCCTCATATGCTATCTTCGTTACGCTTTCAGATTTTTGCTGAGAAGCCGGCTGTTCGGCAGGCATTCATAAACTATGTTCCGAGTAAGGTAGCAAAGACTTCAAAAATATGACAATATTTGTTTAATCATCAAATACGTCGAATCTTAACTGGCTTTGGTAACTATTTTCCTACGCCAGATGACAGAAAAGGACTTCTGGACAAAATATTTTAGAGCAGAATATCTTTACAGCACCAAAAATACAGCAGTAGCTGCAGCAGAAGCTGCTGAGGACGAGGAACTTGCTGTCTTTCTGAAGCCTGATGAGATATTGGCTCAGGAAGCTCGTCAAAAGGTTATCTCTTTTCTACAGTTAACTCAATTTCATGTGTTTTAATTGAGATGAAAATATTTGTAGCACATCCATTTGATTTGAATTTGATATCTTGTAGATCAGACGGGTTGATCCAACTCTTGACATGGAGGCTGACCAGGGAGATGACTACACTCATCTTATGGTAAGCCAACTACCACTAGATGAGATATGTGAGAGGTTCGGATACCTTCCACTTCAGTGCGGATCAAGGGTTGTTGAAACAAAATTTAAAAATGACCGACCAGCTATATATACGTGGATGTATTGTATGGGAAGAACTGGGCTCTAGTGATCTATAATATTTGCTTTGGAAATTGAAATAGCGTGTGCTGCGTGTCAGAAGGAGCTTAAAACTGATATCCGGAAAACACTGATCTAAATACTGAAACTGTGATATTTACTGTATCATATTACCCTTTGGTGTGCTTACTTGTAATTACCCGTAACACAGGACCATGGGATCCAGCGTGATGGCACCATGGATGTTGTTGAACCTCAGAATGGTCAGTTTAGAAGATCACTTTTGCAAGATCTTAATCGTCATGCTGCCGTTGTATTGGAAGGCAGAAACATTGGTAAACACCTCTATGCACTTCAATACTTTCATCTTACGTTTTACACTAGCTAGTTTACGAAATGTAAACATGTGTGTTGGCCTTTTGACTTTACTTGTTTGTGGTAAAATACAATGATACTCACTTATTCCTGTAAATTGGAAACCAGATGTTGATTCAGAAGATACAAAGATGGTTGCAGAGGCTCTCGCACGGGTTAAACAAGGTTTGATGTTTCATTCTGCTAGATTCTACTTTCACTTTCCTCTGTACTGATCCATGGCCAATGCGAACACACTTAATATTCGTCTGACATCGCTATCCATCTCTGTTTACCCTGGTAGTAAGCAAAGCTGATGGTGAAACAACCAAAGACGCTAATCAGGAGAGATTGGCGAGAATGTCCCGGGTGGCTGAAATGGAGGATCTTCAAGCACCACAAAATTTCCCGTTAGCACCGCTTTCTATCAAGGTTTTGGCTCTCTGTCAATAAAAGGTGTTCATTGTTGATGATAGATGCTGCGTAAATCCGCTTACCCTTTCTTGTTTGAAATCAGGACCCTCGTGATTACTTTGAGTCTCAACAAGGAAACGTCGTCAATGAACCTAGAAGAGCAGGGACACTAAAGAGAAATGTTCATGAAGCTTATGGATTGCTAAAAGAATCCATTTTGGAGATTAGAACTAAAGGATTAAGTGATCCGTTGATTAAACCTGAAGTTGCCTTCGAGGTGCTATTCTATCCCGTCGTAAAATGTGTGCTGACTTAAAGAAACCATGGCTTCTTCACATATTCCTTCCTTTCCTAGACTAAAAATGGCTATCCCCATTCAGGTTTTCGGGTCATTAACCCTAACTATCTCAACTGCCAAAAATATCATCGGGAAGAACCCGCGAGGGAGCTTTCTGGACAGACTGCCCAAGTCCACTAGAGATGAGGTTTTACATGTAAGTTATAAACTTTTCCAATGTAAGTAACAAGAAGCTCTATTTGCAGTGATTAGTGGAGATTGGTTTATCATAGCGCCTGTGGATTCTGTTGTCCCATCAAATGCATTGTAATTGTACATTGTTTATATATTTTTCTTTCATCTGCAGCACTGGACATCAATACAGGAATTACTTAAACATTTTTGGTCATCTTACCCGATAACAACCACACATCTTCATAGCAAAGTAATGTTCTTTCTGTCTCACAATCTCCCATACAAAGAATTTGCTATATCAAACTTACCTTACACCATCTTAATATTGTATTATGCAGGTAGGGAAGCTGAAGGATGCAATGTCCAATAGTTATTCACAACTCGAGGTAAGCTATGAAATAAGAACCTTGGAGTAATCCGTTAGAACAGTAGTCTCCATACCAATGCAACTCAAACATGAAATTTCGGTAAATTGAATCGGTAGTTGAAGCTTACTTCATGTGGTCTGGTGTGTACATCTGTTTCCTTGGTATTAAACGGCGCATTTGACTCAGGCAATGAAAGAGTCTGTGCAAACTGAACTCCGCCATCAGCTTTCTTTACTGGTTCGTCCAATGCAACAGGTTAGCTTTCTTCCAGTACCCTACTTGAAAGAAGTTTAGAACTTTTATCACATCATGTCTCGGTTAAGTTTATATTCTCTACTTGCATTGTTGTGTTTATATAAGCAAAACTTGCACTGTAAACCAGTTTTATGAATTGATATAAACCTGTTTTTCCTCTCTGCCAGGCTCTAGACGCTGCGTTCCAACACTATGATGCCGACTTGCAGAGAAGAACCGCTAAGAGTGTAAGAGGTGAAGCAAACGGAGGTGTTTAGAAGATGAACACAATCACTGCAAGATTTTTGTTTGATCAGCCTTAGTTGATGCGTTGAAGATTTTTCATTTGTTTGTTGTTTTTGTCCAACCATTGAAACTACAAACAGAGGCGTTTTATTGTTCATCAAAGCCTTTAGATTTTATAATGAAGACTTTATTGTACTTGGAAAGAACAAAGAGAGTTTCGTGATTGAATACAAGAGAAGAATTTGCAAATCAAACCCAATATTTGTGATCATTTTTCCACTGTCTTTTGTTTTTCCTTTGGAAACAACACATGTCTATCAGTTTTTAGAGAACCACATTGATGATATGCATATTGTGTGAGTAGAGTAGTACAAATGAAAAAAAAACTCCTACTCTTAAAATAGCAAAACAGACTTGAATAAACAAAAAGCTTCTAATGGCTACACACTTCTTCTGTATCACAATCTAGAAGGGTGGATTCGTTTCAGTTGTCTTACAGCTTGTTTCATCGTCGGCCTTATCGAGAGACTATCCACCGTGCACTTGAGTGCTAAATGCAGAACCTCCACCAAATCATCCTGAGGACCTGTCTCCCATAGTCCCTTGGTGAAAACCTCCTTAGCTTTGCCTTGACTCAACATCATATGCGCCCACGAGACAATGTTGAAACCATTCTCGTGAGACGAGAAAGAAGGATCCAAAGCTCTCTTATCCGATATCAGCTCCAAGATGACAATACCATAACTATAAACATCTGCTTTCTCTGAGACACGACATGTCATTGCGTATTCAGGAGCAACATAGCCAAACGTTCCAGCCACTCCTGTGGTCACATGAGACTGCGAACTCCCCAAGAGTTTGGACAATCCAAAATCAGACAGATAAGCATTGTAGTTGTTGTCTAACAATATGTTACTCGGTTTGATGTCTCTGTGCAAGACTTTAGGGGAGCATTGATCGTGTAGATAGGAGAGACCACAGGCCACATCAAGAGCAATCTTGTGAAGGATGTTCCAATCCAAAGCATGCTTGGATCTCTCTTTGATGAAGTCTTCAAGGTTCCCTCCAGACAAGTAGTTGTAGATAAGGAACATCTCTGTCTCACTCGCATGGTAACCAACCAGCATAACCAGATTCTGATGCCTAACCATCTCAAGAGCAGAGATCTCAGCGTGAAACTGTTGGTCCCCTTGAAACCTCCCAACAGAGAGTCTTTTAACAGCGAAGACATTGTTTGGAGACACTTCAGCTTTGTAAGTTGAACCAAACCCACCGTGTCCGATACAGTTTGAGTTGCTGAAGTAACCAGTGGCTCTAACGATGCTCTCGTAGGTCAGAGGGATGATACCATTGTCCACAAAGACTTTGATCTCCTTTGGTTCCACTACTTGAACTTGAGCGTTACGTTTCCATTTTCTTGTGTAGATGAACAAGACAACGAGGATGAGAAGGACAAAGACAATGACTGAAGCCGACACGATGGAAGCGATCTCAATAGGGTACAATCCGGTTTTGTCGTCTGAGCTTGGACTCACTTTGTTCTCTTCTTCTTCTTCACTGTTATGACTCATGAGTTTCCTAAGTTGGAAACTCTGAGCCCTAAAGTTGTTGCCTTGAAGGTCAAGCAACTCTAGTTTCTCCAACTTCCAGATCTCGTTAGGAACTTGACCTCCAAGATTGTTGAAAGCAAGAGATAAAACCCTAATCTCAGAGAGGCTTCCAACCACAGGAGAGATCTCACCACCAAGTCTAGTCTTGTGACAGCCTCTGAGGATTAAGGAGACGACTCTGAGATCGGAGTTGCAAGAGACACCAAACCAAGAACAGTGGTTTGAGATGTTTGGATCCCAGCTAGACAGAACACCGTGTGGATCGGAGAAGCTAGACTTCAACTCCAGAAGAACAGTTTGGTCGTGGAGAGGTTTGAGTTGACGAGAAGATGAAAACGCAAAGAGATTCAGCAGCAGGAACAAAGCAAGTAGCGTTTTTTTCATTTCTCTTACAAGAGAGATGAAATGCAAAAACGCAGAAAGATAATCAAAGCCCTGATTTTACGATATACCCTTTTTGAGAAACACAAAATCAAATAAAAGTTTAAAGTCTTTTGTAGATTTTGATCTTCCTCTCTCTATAAAATCAAGTTGCAAAAAAAGAAAGTTTCTTTGGCCGAAAAGAGAAGGCAAAACAATAATATTTCTTGGCTCAATAATCAATAGAAAAGAAAAAAAAAGTTCTTGACGTATTGGAAACAGTCAAACGAGTATGAATTTCGGGGAAAAGAAGAAAAATAAATAATTAAAAAAAGTTAAAAAGCTCTTTGTTTTCTTACTAATAATCTTTTTTACTAGGAAATTATTTCAAAAACACACTACTTTACTAAAGATCTAAAGTTTGTAATTACTAATCAGGGATAGTAAAATGTAATCACATTTTTAATCAGTGATTTTTAATTTACTTATACTCCCTTTTTTAATTTAGTTGTTGTTGTATATTAAATTTTTTATTTCAAAATAAGTATTATTTTATAATTTAAATGTAGAATTTATTAATTTTATATATTATTTTTTTTTTGTTAAAATGTGGTTAGTTTATAAGTAATGGTGTTTTTGTTTTGAAATAATATAACATTAAATATTTTTTAACTTGTATATAAATTCAAAAAATGTAAGTTTTGGTAGATAGATAGATAGTGTTTCACTTTCAGGCGTGTCTCTTTCGGTTTTGTTGTCGTTGTCATTACAGACTTTTTAGAGAGAAGGAGGGTAGGACCCACGAGAAGTCAATGTCTCTGATGAATTTATTGAGAGAGAGAGAGAGAGAGGTCTCCACATGGCTGCTTCTAGTTTGACCAGCCAAGCTAAACGATTATTGTTCCATGAATTATTAGATTTCGAAATCAGTTTTAACGATTGTCACGGTTTTTTTTTTATAAGTAGACGTGTCTTCCTCTGTATTATCTACGTCATAACGACGTTATATCTGACGTCGTAAATAAGGCCCATTTGTTTTTGTTTAATAGTATCACAAATAAGGCCCATTTGTTTTTGTTTAATAGTATCACAAATAAGGCCCATTTGTTTTAGCCAATGAAAAGAAACAGAAGTGAAGTACTAATCTAAAACTAAAGTTTTAAGAAGAGGAACAATAAGGAAAGCAACATACACAATGAGATGTTTTGAACTCTGCCAGCCTCTCTCAGTTTCTGCTCTTCACTTCCTCTTCTCATAACCTTCTCTTCAAGGTAGGTAACGAGTGACTTTGAGGTGGGTCGGATCCTTCTCCATCCATCATGAAGAATGAGTCACACCAGAGACTTGTGATCCTGGTGTGTCTGATGAACCTTGGAACTCGGATTATTTTAAAGAAATGCTTAAGAGAGATGCAGAACTGCTTTTGGTGATCTCTGGATCTGCCTTGAGACAAGCATCACTGACCATATAGTAATGCTCCCCAACTGGAACAAAACCGGCTTCTCATCATTCCCTTCTCTGTTCTTTGGTCTTGGATCAAAACTCACACTAGATACATATAACAGTAAGCTTTATTCTTGAGGCTGGAACAAGGACGAATCCACCAAACATTCACTGTCTGATCTTTATGAAAAAAACAGAACAAACACACACAAAATGGATAAACCTTTGAAACTTCTGAGAGTAAAAAAAATGTGTTCTGCAGATATCATTTAAACCAAAGGTATTCCTACAATACATGGATTAGCTTGCCTTAATCAAACCTTGGCTCCTTCTCTCATCCAGTGCTCCCCATATTCGCAACTCCACGCGTCAAAACACCATTATTCTTACAACATCTTTGGCTTTTTGTCCTGTATCATGTGCTGAGACCAGCCCAGTTCTTGAAAGCAACAAGAGATTCCATTTTCTTGTAGTTCCTCTTCCTCAGCTTTGGCAACCTCAGCTTCTTGTGAGTCTCCATGAACGCCTGTTTATACCTCCACTTATCCACAAATATCTTCATCTCCTGAGACTTCTCCACCACCTGCATAGCCGCATCAAAGAACCCTCCTTTCACCAACGCATACAAGAACGCATCCACAAGAGCATGGTCTAGTTTTGACCTCTTCTCTGCATCTACACACGACACCTTCCCTTTGATCTCGTTCCACAAGAGCAGGACGTTGAAGAACTTCTCCCCACTCACATATCCATTAATCAATGACAAGTACGTCTGGTTATTAGGCTCATAACGCAGGAAAACCATCCTCCTGAACGTTCTCCTTGCATCTTCTAACCTTCCTGATTTACAAAAGGCATGAATAATCGAGTTCCAGTCATGTGAATTCACTTCCACACGAGGATCTTCCACAACTTCGTCTAGAAACGCTGCCATTAACTCAGGTCTTTGATTCTCAAGAAGACCTGTCATGATTGTTAAGTAGCTCCCTTTCAAATCCACCGCTCTTGTCTCTCTCATGTCCCTAAACAATGTAAACGCTGAAATGAAATCCTGGTTAGTCATGGACGCTTCTATCAAAGCGTTATAGATCTCCACGTCTAGCTGTAGACCAGAGTTGCTAATCTCTGTAACTAGTTGAGTAGCTTCAGCTGTTTTGTACTCTTTGCTATAGGCTTTCAAGATTGGTAAGTACACACCAAGACCCACAGATCCTTCTTCTCCCTGAGCAATCATCTCCTCTAGTACACTATGTGCTTTATCAGAGAATCCAAGATTCACACAAGCATTTATGATTCCAAACCCAACTGATCTGTCAATATCAATAGACTCAGACTCCGATCTCTGAGCTTCAATTATCAGTGTTGCTAAACTCTTCACCCTTTTACTCTCTATAAACCCTTTCACAATTTCACAAAACGTGTCCTCACCAAAACTACAATCTCCTCTAACACTATGAAGTATAACATCAGAAACACTGTCCAAATCACCAACCTTAACATACCCACTGATCAGATTCGAATAAAGAACTCTCTTATTACCAAACCCAAAACCATCCATCAAACTCTCAAGCTCACTTACCTTCTCCTTAAGCCCCTTTCTTGCATACAAATAACCAAGAAACCCAAAGCTACACTCGTCAGGCTTCACACCCATCACAGCCATCAACTCAACCACACTCTCAGCATCAGCTAAAGACTCCATCTGCCTACAACACGCTTCAAGAGCAGCGTTACACGCATCCAAACCAGGTTTCATGTAACCAAGCCTCTCATCGATTGCAAGTCTACAACTTTCCTTAAACACTTTAATAAACGCAACCAAGTTTCCACTTTCACGGCAGATATCGATAACAAGACCTCCCCAGAGATCAAACGGAACAAAGAACCTGTTTTTAAACATACACTTCACCAACGCCAAAGCAGGGGACGCAGCTTTAGCCATCTTCATGGACTGGAGAAGAGTGAGGAGAGTGTCGAACTCGAGAAAGGTTGGATCTTTCTCGATGACGTAAGCAGCGGAAGCAAAGGCGCGTTTGAGTTTGTGCGGTGAGGAAGACAAGTGGGTGATGAGGGAGTTGAGGAGAGGCTTGTTGGGGAGGGAAGAGGCGGTGACGAGGGATCTGAAGGCTTTCCATGCTTGGTCGGTGTTGTGGGTGGTTAAGGAGGAGTGGAGGGTGGATTCAAGGGAGGCTTTTTGGTCGTGGGTTAGGGTTTTGGAGGGGGGAGGAGGAGGGGAGAGGGTGATTGGTTTGTGGGAGAAGAGAGATGGTTTGAGGAAGGAGTAAAGGGATGGACTTTCTGAGGGAGGAGAAGAAGACGAAGAGAAGTGTTGTCTTCTTCGTTGTTGGATTGAAGTTAGAGTTTTTCTCAACATTGAAGCTGTGATCAGAGAGACCAGATCACATTCCGACATAAGCCAGTTAGCTTCCGAGTTTTGTAATAACGCTAATATAATGGTGACAGTACTTATATAATTCAAAGAAGCTGGAATAGCTCAGTTGGTTAGAGCGTGTGGCTGTTAACCACAAGGTCGGAGGTTCGACCCCTCCTTCTAGCGTTATGTTTTGGTTCTTTTTACTCTTCAAAAGGCCCAAAAGGATAAGGATGATAAAGACCACACATGAATTACTTACTGTATAAATAATGATTAGACAGCCCAAATTATCTGAAAAAACATTAGTCTAGTTTTTTTTTTTTGGTAAAAAACATTTTGTCTAGTGAGTTAGATAATGTTGTCTATATATATGATGAGTTGAGCCTGAGGAAGGTGTAAACATAGACGCTACTACACTAGAGAGTAGAGATGCAATAATATACTGTTGCTAATAATCAAAAGGAACTTTATGAATCAGCTTGAAAATGGAGAGACGAGAGAAGCTCTGGAAAGAGATTGGTATCAGATTCTTGGCCACTACTAACCCCTATAAAACTTAACTTCCAAACAAAAGGTTCTTTAAGTATTCAACTACAACGTCTTCCCATTTTGTTTATATAGGACTAGGAGCAATCTTTTAGAGATCAAAAGTTGATATACTAGCCGCCATTTTCTATGTGAAACCCTTTAGCCTCAATAATTACGTTAACACTTTAAGATCATACAAGTCTCTACGTCCCATGTTAACTAGCATAGTAGAAGAACAAAGCCCACAATCCCTAACCGATAACAACACTATCACCAACCAAACCCATGTCTTTTTTGTTTCAAGTCCAAAGTGACACATTACAAGACATCGTTTTATTTTGTGTAATCCTGAGTTACATAATCCCATGAGATATAAATTTCACATTTTTTAGTCATTGTTATCACACTTAATGCCATGTTGATAACTGGAGACATGATGGTGGGTATTAAATGATGAAAGATTCAAAGAAACAAAAGGATAAAGAATAGAAACAAAAGAGCATCTCATTCTCTGGATATACAAAATAAAGAAAAAAGCTCATGACTTCAAGTCGTACATCCCAAATTACTAGCTACTAACTCATAAGCTTTTGGCAAAATCTCAGCCGTTCCATCACAACAACCAACCGTGTGTTTGAGATGATGCCCCCTAACACCTCATGACAAACATAACTACACCGGCTAGTAAGAAGAACACCGTGTTAGTCCGGTCTGACAACTTCACTCCAGCGTTCGGATCACCTAGTCCGCCGCTCCCGACCGGTCCAAGAGTAGTACCCGGGAACACTGAAGATGAGGAAGAAGTAGGCATCCCAGTGGAACTGGAAGGAGTCCCTGTGTTGGGCATTCCGGAAGTGGACGGAGTCCCTGTGGATGGGAAGCCACTAGTTGGTGTCTTGGTGGTTGGTGTCCCAGTGGTTGGGGTCCCACTAGAGCTTCAAAAGTAGTCAAAACACATCAGTGATTAATCATTAAAAATTTAAAAATTGTTAATTTATTAAAGAACAATCCAAATGCACATCAAGATCATGTGAATGATTAATTGTTTTTTTTTTCTTGTAAAGGTGAATTGAACAGAGATGATACACTTGTTATCATGATTCCTTGTCTATTTTATCATTGTGTCTCCACCAAAAACAATAATTAAAATCGCATTAAAAATAAATAAAAATTAGTTTAGTCGGTGGTAAAGAAACATTATTACTAAACTCATTGGCTAACACGTTTACTGATCTAAAGACAACACTAAACAACGAACACTAATTAATAAAGACAAACAAAACATACCTGGAACCAGTTAAACAGCTTGAAGCCGCTGCAAGATTCAGAGAAAAGCAGACAAGAGTGAATCAGTACAGATTTGATCCAAGAAACATAGTTAATTAGTGGGTTATGATAAAGATGGAGTAAGTACTTGAGGGAGGAGAGCTAGAGATGACGGCGGCGCCGTTAAAGTCACATGTGGCACCAGAGGAAGCTTTCTTCTGGTAGTAACTGTTGACAGCGACGTCACAGTGGTTTTTGATGGTGTTAGGCTGGTAACAAGCTCCGTTCTGCTGGATCTGAGTACAGTCAGCTCCAGCTCCACAAGCGTAGTCTATTACCTTCTGAAGCACTTGCTCGTTCCCATCTTTGCACACACAATACGCCCCATCTTTTCAAAGTTCCCCCCAACATAAAAATAATCAAGATCATTAGACCACGATTAACCTCGATCTTTTAAGGTTGAGTTTTTTAACTTATAATTTTCACTTTTTTTCTTTATATTTTTCGGATAAAAACCGTCTCTCATGTATCTTATTTAAAAACGAGTTTTAAGTTTTCTTAATTAAAAATTAAAAAACATATATTATCGAAGCTAGGAACCTTATTTTAAAAGACTGTGGCTAATCATGTCCTTAGAGCTAAACCAAGAAAACAAATCATATTCTTAAGTGTCACATCTCTCAGATTTATAAAAGAGATCTTATACTATTTTTTGAAATTTTCTTCCGAGCAAAAAGATAGATTCATTAGACACACTTTAGAGCCGACACAAGGAGAATAAAACAGAGGATATAAGGGCTTACTTGAGTAGGTTATCATGGAGAGAACCAGACATAGAGGAAGTATAACCGACATGACTGTGTTGTTTTTTCAAAGATCTATTGCGAGAGATATAGAGAGTCTTTAAGGAAAAGGAATCTCAGATCGAACTATGTTTCTTGGTTTGAGAGATTTGAGACGGTATCTTTGAGGAGAGCGCGAGAGAGAGGGAGTTCCAGACAATAGTGGCAAGTGTGACGGTGTTTTTGATATATAATTTATAGACGACCATTGTCCAACACTTTCTCTTTTTGAGGCTTTTTATATTTTATATTTTACAAAAGTGTCAAGTAAAAAGTACAAGAACCAATGCATTTTTTTTGTTTGCAGAAGTGAATTACTCTTGTTTGTATTAGTGTTGTTTGTGTAAAAAGAGGGACCAGAACTCTTCTTTGTTTACCATTTGTGCCACCTCGATTTACGTATCTCAGATGAGTTAAACTCTTGTCTTTGTAGTTAAACTATTTTGTTTAACAATGATCAAAAGTTAAGACCATAAATAGGGGTTAGTGAGGATGCAGAACAACATATAGTATAACCGAGTATGTACTTTTGCTTATTTACTATTCATAATCCCTCTGTTTCAAGATAGATGATATTTAAGAAAGTTTTATATGTTTCAAAACAATAGATGTTTCATGTTTCAATATATTTTTTTATTTTATCAAAAACTGTGTTATCAGTAATATTTTATAGTTTACTTTATAATTAGTTGAATAATTTTTAATTATATGATAATGATATTTTTTAGCTATAAATATAATTTAAATAGTTGTGTACTTGTGTACAACTCTAAAATATCATGTATTTCAGAACAGGGGAAATAACAGTTTATTTATAAAAAACGTGATTTCTACTATATTTCTCACGAAACTGCACGTACAGATTCAGCTCACCAACTCCTCCCAAAATCACTGGCTTTTTAAAAGAACACATTCTAAAGAGAGAAACAGTCTTATTAATGACAAGACCTAACGGTAACAAAAAGACAGAGAAAGAGGAAACAAATTCAGAGTATTCTGATTCTTTATTGAGGACTGAGCCATGTGCTCACGACAACCTTTGTCATGCTACGACATGTGCAGTGTGCCAAACACTCACACACGAAAGTAGAGTAGAGTTTCTTTTTTTTCCCTAATGTTTTTGTGTGGACACATTCTTGAAAAAGCAGAGCTGGTGCAATGGGTGCATCAGCTTTCCAGTGAAACTTATTTATCAAAATGAAATTCAGTTTTGAAACATTTCCAAACATTCCCAACCCAAGCCCATGGAAATTTTGATGGGCCGTAACTTTTGCAACATATGCCTTTCCAGATTATTATTATTGGTTTTTACTTAACTATGTAATCGTGAGACCTTGCTCTATGCTATGTGATGTGTTTATTATTAAGCAGTGTAAGCATGGGGAAAAGGTGCAAGCCCTTTTGAGTAGGAAGCAGAACTTTGAGGACAGATCTTTAGGGAGTCCTTACAATGTTTGCGGGCCCCCGCAACATGTGGCGATCCGCGATTAGTTGATTTTTTTTTTTATAATCTGAAAATAAAAAAAAGAAATGAATAGTTAAGGGTCCCCGGTGAGTTTCACCGTTGCGGATGCTCTGAGTAGCTCGAAAGATTGCTAGGATAGAAAAAAAAGAGGCTTAAATTAGTATATGACTTATGACTTTCTGAAAAAATGACATTATGATTGAACCAATTGTCTTATAAATCCATTGATCGATTACTTGTTCACTTATTATCCTTATAGCATATATTTCCTAGATTTTGTAAGACAAATATGCAATACAATGTTCATCATTTTCTTATAAAGACCAAAAATATCGTTAGAGATCATAACAGTCTGAATTAAAATGGGCAAAATATTTGTTGCATTAGACAATAATCAGAGCTTTAACTATGGCAGTGAGGCGCCTTTACATATCGCCACAATTAGTTTTGCCGTTTACAAAACGTACAAAACCAGTTGCATACCTGCATCATTCAAAATGACGTATAACTCAATATTGTTCGAAACATCTATGTTTTCACCACGTAGCAACCAGAATATATTTCACCAAAGCAATAAGATGTTCAAAATTGGTTAATATCCGGAATTTTTCCATGTGTTTCTTCTTCTTAAGTGCACATACATGCATCAAGATTATACTATATATATAATGTATACATGCCTCAAGAAATTGCAATTTTACCGGTGGTGAGACCTACGCGCGCCATTGAGCAACAATAAAATAATATATAGAGATCTCTGCTTACAACCCCCTTGCGGCCGTATTGTTTTGCAGTATGCAATATCTTCTATAAAATTAGTTAGCACCTCTCTCTCCTTATAAGGTTATTATGATCTGCTGATGGTACCTGGGAGATTATATCAAACAACGCAGACATGAATATAAGTCACTTTCATCTTTGGAGAAAAATAAAACATACAAGCGAACATACCTATTTGTGATAACTTAGCGATGACATGTGAATTTTGTCGGAATCGTCTCGGAAGTTTCCAATGAATCAAATTTCTCGGTGTTTTATCAAAAATGTGTTGTGGGCATTTTGTCGGTAATATAAAACTTTCCGAGGAACAAGGTTTGTCGGAAAGTTCTCAGAAATTATTCTCGGTGATTTCTCGGTACAATCAAGCTTCCGACAATCGAATCTCTTCTCGGTACAGCCTCGGAAAAGTGATATGTCTTTTCTCGGAAAAACTTTGGTTTTCTCTCGCAAATTACCAACTACAGATTATTCTCGGAACAATTTTGGAAGATTTGACGGAAAATCGTGAGAAAATATTGTAGCGTACATGTGACGCCACTTGAAGGAAAACCGACCATGGCTTTTGCCGAAAATTTTCTGTATATAAGCGTCACTCTACGGATCTGAACACAACTGAGAGCATTCATACGAGTTGTGTCGGAAATTGGTTTTACAAATCTGAGAGTAGATGTGGTTAAAGATGGTGAATCTTTGCAGTACAATGGTTTTACGGTGAGGCATACATCTGAGGAGTGAGGATGCACATCACGAAATTCTTCTCGTCAATGAAGAAGAAGATAATCCCAAAGACGTTAAGAAGATAACGACAAAAAGATAGTTTTCTTTGCTATGTTTTCAATTTGTTTTAATTATACTTTTAGTGTACCCATACGTTTATAATTAATTTTTAGTATTATTTATGTGGTTAAGAATGGGGTGTATTCTCTCTGTATTTTTCTTTTTAACTTTCTGTATCATATTGTATATATTTAAAATCAAATAACCTCTCTTTATTCATTTTAAAAACATATGTATCTCTATCGTAGTATCAAACAACTTCCCAGAAGTTTTATGTGGTTTCACCGGAAAAGACTGTTACACCGATTTCTCATCGGTAAAAACAATGGAACTTCTCTCGGTAAATACTGATCAATTTGCGACAAACAACACCGACCAACTTTCCGAGCATAGCCCGTGATAAAACCTAATAGATATTTTCTCTTTTTTTTTTTGTTTTGTTAATGTGAATGGCGAATTTGTTCATGTGGATGTGGTGTATCTAACTCGTTCCAAGTCAATATGTTACGTACGTATTGTATAATAAAGGGTTTTACTCGCGGAGCTAGGATGCTCATATTATTCATATTCTCCCCCCTTTTCTTTAGCTATAATAGAAAGCATTTATTCCTGTGACCTAACACATCACCCTCAGAAACTTATACCACATATATATGTTTCATGCATGCATCTCATATATATATGTACATAGAATAAAGGTTGATGCACCAGGACACAGTCATGCAATTGAGTTAATGTGAATAAGCAAATTTATAATAATAAATGGGAGAGATTAAGCATCAGAGTGAGAATATATGAGTGGACTAGTTGAGCTTCGTTATTAATATCTGTTGACATCTCTATAATCCTGTATATCTCTACCTTACGTAAGTAAACATATGTATATGGCTTATAGTAAGACAAAATGCCCTATACATTCCTAATGCAATCACTAGTAAATAATAATACACAAATAGACAGAGAGGTAATCATCCACTTTTTTCAGTCATCCACTTATTATATATATACATGATCCAAACTTTTATATGCGTTCTGTAAAAATGCATTACTTAAAAAAAAAGAGCACTGGCCGACATATCTATCATATATGATCTAATTTGTACCACAGGAGAGATGATGGGTTGCATCAATGATTAGACTAACACGATAGTGATTCTCACACACACACACACACATATATATATATATATATATATATATGATCATAAGTACATCAAATAGACTCGTTTCTGTCAAAGCATAGGAATTTTCTCCCCACTTAAGATACTCTTGATTTGGGATTTTAGTTTCGGGCTAGAAAAAGTAACCCTTTATGCCTTTGTGGTCCACTTAAAGTTTTAAACCCGTGCGAACCAAAAGATATATATATTTATAATTTATTATGATTGAAATTTATAAAGAGATTAATATATATATATATATTATATACGAATACTAACAAATACAATATATATATGAGGTGTACCTCAAGGATTACGCATGGTTTGAGGTACAATATCACCAAGTAAACCTTCTTCTGGTGGATTAATAGACGACACTGCAGCAGGTCCATGTTCAGTAGTAGATTGGGGTAATATCAGTGAAGAAGTATTGTCTCTGTGAAGTTGATGAAGAAGCTCTTGGTAGTAATAAGGATTTGGCAATGGAGGAGGGAGATGATGATGATGATGGTATGATGTGAAGTTACTAGGGTCATGAGCTGTGAGGATCGCACCACGTGGGAATCCAATGGTTTGATGGCAGTGTTGTCCTTCGTATGTTGTGATCACTGTCGACGGATCTTCAGATGATCGTTCCACTCTCTTCTTCACCGTGCATCTGCTGTTCGTGCATCTATAGTAGCTCCTATATATAAACAGTAATTAAAAGCTGTTAGGTTATCTACTGATCTAAGTGTGATGCACCATGTATATATGTAGTTATATCTTTAGCTAATAGTATATTATTGCATAGAAAAGTTGGTTTAAGATGAGAAGAAAGTGATGAAAGCTAGCTAGGAGACCTTGGGAATGGACTATTTTTGACAGCTTTCTGACCATATTTGCGCCATCGATATCCATCTTCAAGATTATCTACATCACTCTTGGTCATGAATGCAAATCTTGGTTGCCTGATTCGCTTCTGAGCCTTCTTCTTCTCCTTCTTACTACAAAACAAACATCAAAAAGATTATTAATATATCACCATGCATTAGAATTCACAGAGTAACCAATCAATCCACCAAAACATCTCACAAAACATTGATTCTGTAATGCTAATGCCACCACAGCAAACTTCCATTAAAGAACTATAGTATTATTTTCATTAGCTTAAACATGTAAACAAAAACGTTACTAGAGTTAAAACGAAGACTCATGAGCATTAGCAATAAGACCATGATTAATAAGTGTTTCTTAGCTTTTTAACAAAAATAACTAAGAACCGACTCTTAAAACTCTTAAATAAGAGTCGCTCCTTAGCTTTTTAGTTAAAATCTAAGAAACAATTTCTTAATTTTCGCTAAAAACTCTAGTCTAAGAAACCTCCGTTAATCATGACCTAACGATATTTAAATCATATACTCAGCAGCATTCAGTTTTATGGATGGTGGACTCCGAAACCCTACATATCAATTAACCTCTTATACTATTACGGTTTTAGGAGACGAAAATTATAAAATAATTCAGGGGTTTTATACACTATTAACATCACTAAAACGTGAGACAATGTTGACCTAATTAACATTAGTTTAATAAAGAGAAAGGACGAGGAAGAGATGTAGAGTACAAGCTAACATCACACAACAGCCGCAATAGCGGCGCTCTAGTGTTTCATCATTATTGTCTCCTTCTCTACACTGCCCACCGACGATTCATCACAAAAATTATAGTACTAAAACTTAACCATTATTTTGTACGGACGAATCGATTCTTCATTTTTCTTACGATGATAAAATGCGACAAAGAAAAATAAATGCAAATGGAAATGGAAATTTATTCGTATTATGCATTCCCTTAATTTGGACCCTAGTTAAAAAGGAAATATACCACCACCACCACCACAACAAAGATGAGTAAATTACGATCGGACCCCTGCAAAAAAGGCACATGTTTCTTGTTGTAAAAAAAAAAGACTCACGGTGTCTCCGGTGTTTTAGCGACGGAGGCGGTTGAGTTCTCCGTTGGATCCTCGCTTGAGCTGGAGGTAGCTGGCAGATTATTAGAGGTTGAAACCTCTGTAACGGCAGCGGCCACGGATGAGGAAGAGGAAGGAGTGGAGGGTAGAGTGGTAGTGGTGGTGATGGAAGATGGTAAACCGGAGGTTGGTGTTAAACCGGTTTCAAACCGGAGGGTTTGAGGATGATGACCGGATTGGGAGGAAGTATGGAGGTTCCAGACAAAGTCAGAGAGAATGGTGGAAGTGTCTGTGTGGAAGAAGTGAGAGTATGGAGCTGTGAGTTGTGTCCAAGAGGAGGAGGAGGAGGAGTCGTTGGTTAGATCGGGGTTTTCAGGATCGTTCATTATAAGAGAGGTAGAGAGAGAGAAAGGTAAGCTAGGGTTTCTTTGCAATTGGAAGAGAGAAAGAGAGAGAGAGAAGAAAAAGATGAGAAGTGTGTAATAAAAAGACTAGAAGCTTGTTAAAGTGCAAGTGTCTCTTCAAACACCAATCAAAATACAATTTTCTCTCTCGATTTTTTTCCTTTTATTTTCTTGAAATTACGCAAACTTAAATAATAATAATAATAATTCATGAGAGAGTATATTAATTTAAGCTCGAAAGTGGGTCCCGTATCTACATTTCCCTCCTAGATCGACGCCTTTTTTAGGAGTCGGATTCGCATTTACTCTTTCTTTACATTGTCAATATTTCCAAAAAATAAAATAAAGATAAAACTTTCTTATCAATTTTAGTGTTAACATAGAGTATTTCAGATATATAGGAGTTTAAACTAATTTTAAAGAGATATTCAATCCATTGATAGATTATTTTTTTGGTTGTTCAAATGAGATCTAAAACATATTTTCATATCTATGTGACCACAAAATAAAATGTAATGAGATGTCTTTAAACCTTGATTGTTTAGTCCTCAACCACTATTTTGTCTATTCATGAATGGAAGTAATTTACATTTATTTCAAAGTTATATAACCTACAACATGCTCAGTTTTAAAAAAAAAACATGCTCAGTTTTTTTAAAAAAAAACATGCTCAGTTTTAAAAAAAAAAACATGCTGAGTTTAAAAAAACACATGCTCAGTTCTATTTGCAGTAAAAATAGCAAGTATATGAGCTCAGTATGAGATTCCTCTTTTTGTAAAAAGGAAGCTTTTACTTTCAATTATAGCAAATCATAAATATGTATAATTTGATTTTTTTTAAAGAAAATATCTTAAGAAAAAGAATCATAAACAAATTTGACTAAAGTGTATTTTTAAATTTAAATTGAAAATTAGTGTTTGAAAGTAATTAAGTGTTGATTCCTACGTCGTGTCCATGTTGGATATGACAAAAATCTAACGAATGTAATCCACAAACAATTAACCAACCACGTGGAACTTCTTGATCATCATGATCATTATCTTATACATATTCGACTGCTGTTCCTTATATATATTCCCATAATTGCAATCCTTCACATACATAACGGTTTTGGTCACACTCAATTATACATATCCACGAGAATCATGTAAACGTTCAGTGTAAAAATCAAACAACATCGAATTTTTATATTAGTATAAGTAGCAGACTAATCGATTTTGTAAAATAAATGGTTAAAAGCCATACACATGTCTAGGTGATGTCTGACCATTATTAGAACAATATTGAAAACATGTACATATATGTACCAAGTACGCTACCAACATTTATATACAGCTGCATATTAGAGTGTGTGTTTAGAATTAGTTTTGTGATTTAAAAATAAAAACAATTAACCTTGTCGGTATATGCATGTAATCAAAATTATTAAGTGTTAATATACACATTCAAATAGCAATATTTTTATTTAGCCATTTACGGGTTTCATCTATCGCTATTGGTGCTATAAGAATGGCTAGCATCTACTTCTAGAATCATTTGTGCGTACACGCAAGAGTGACACCTACTTTTATTTCCACATTTCATCTATAGTCTCGTAGGACCCTTTATTTAGTTATTCGATATACATATCCTCCGTAGTTAATCAAAAATAAAAGATTATACTTAATGAATAGAAAGTGTTAATAATGGGTACGACGAATCCTATTAGAAATAGACCCATTGACATCAGAGTTTGCAACTTGCAACGGTCAAACGCAAAAACTCTTATGCACTTGTTCAAACATTTGAAACGTTAGCATAAGAGCGTTTGCGTTTAGACTGCTTACGTGATCGTTTAAATTGAAACGCAAATTAGACTGGTTTTTGGTTTCAGTTCTTTCAATCAAAAAGTTACATAAATTGTAAAAACGTTTTTTTTTGTTTGAATCAATTTAACATTCTTAAAAAAAAAGAATTGAAATAAGAATTTTTCTTTTGTATAGCATAATATTTTCCTTTATGATTCACATTTATTCATAACTTGATAACTCAAAAAAAAAGAACATAAACCATGCATCAATCAATTTACTTGTACGACAACGTGTTTTCGGATTAAATAGCATGCTATGAAAATTATGTTATTTTATAGGAATTATGCACGAATCACTTGCGAATCTGAGAATCATATAGTAATTAACCAAAAGGTTGTTTACTTATAAATTATGGTCAAAATCATTTACATATCAAAAACTAATAAACTTGAATGTTGCTAAACAAGTTATTACAAATTATTTTGATACCAAAATGTAAGAAATCATTTTGTTTTGTTTAGCCTAATGGTATGGGAGACATATGAAAGAGTCCCAAATTTTAGCAAAAAAAAAGACATATGAAAGAATCCTTACTAAACATAAATATAAAACAAACAACTAATACGATTCTTGCCACTTATAATTAATTGTCGAATCAAACTACTATTTTTAAGACTATGCGATAGTATGTGCTGTGGAGTATAAATTAATCAGATCAGTCTCCGTCGACAAAAGTGGGAGCTGGTGCGAGATCGAGTCATAAAGTTACATAAGTCAAGTGGCATCAGCAGTCAGGAGAGATGCACCTTGAACTTCAAATTTGATCACAATTTTCATGGAATATACCGCAGTTAAAATTTATATTAATTAACAAGTATATATACATGATCATTAACATTATAAAATTGAGAAACCATTTAAAAAGAACAAAAGAATCATGATTACAATATGAAAGAGAGCTAGATTGCGAATCCGTGATCCTAGTGCGACCACGTTTAATCTCTTCTCGAAAATGACACTCACGTTCAAGATTCAATAAACCAATGAGCCGACCTTCTATAATTATATGTATTTATATTAACGAGCAGTAGTTTAGAAACGTTCAACACATGTTATAGATTTATGGTGCCTTGATTTGCTAGAGCATCTCAAACTCATCTTTTTCTCTTTATAATAAAAAAAATCTAAAATATAGATGGTTTTTTATTCATTTTTTTTTGAAAAATACCCTAAGATAACCCTAAAAAAGTTTTTGTCACAAAATAACCCTCAAGAACAAAAATGACAAATCTAGCATTTTTTTATTTTCAAAAAATTAATTTTTTTTTTTTCAATTTTAAACTTCACCCCCAAAACTCCACCCCATAACTCTAAACCCTAAGTCTAGATTAGTTAACCCAAGGGGTATAAATGTATATTAGTCATTTTGTTAACCCTTGGGTTAACTAATCTAGACTTAGGGTTTAAAATTATGGGGTGGAGTTTTGGGGGTGAGGTTTAAAATTGAAAAAAATAAAATAAAAATTAATTTTTTGAAAATAAAAAAAAAGCTAAATTTGTCATTTTTGTTTTTGAGAGTTATTTTTGTGACAAAAACTTCAAAAATGGTTATTTGGGAGATTTGCCCTTTTTTTTTTGAATTTTTTTGTTCACTTATAATAGAAGAACACATTTGAACAAAACTCATCTTTCTTTTAAAGTTTCTCTATTATGAAAAAAATATAGAGATAAATTGAGAATGGCATTAACAAATGAAAAAATCTATTGAAAAACAAAAGTATATTAGCTTGAGTTAAGTCGGCTTTTTAAATATTCTTGTTGGAATTATATATTTAATACTTCAAATTACTAGATGAATTAGTATAAGATATGAATATCTCCAAATACAAGAACCGATGGAAAGTATAAACATTTCTAGAATCAAATATGATAAATAGGGAAACACACGAAATACTAGCAAAGTCAAACCTTAATATAATTAAATCACGATTTTCACACCATTTTAACTAAACTGAGGATATCAAATTCATAAACGTGCCTAAATATTATAAGAAAAATGTGAATTATATGGTTTTTGGATTTATAATTGCAAGTTTGCCATCAAATGGTCTCTAGCTAGAATAATATGCAAATTCCTTTCCTAAAGGAAAAAAACTAAGAAGCTAGTCCAAAAAAAAAAACAATTTCAATCTATAAAAATGAGCAGGATCTCTCTCTCAAGTCTCAGGATGAGTTTGATGACTAATGCTCTTCTCCTAAGCAGACAACATTCATGAACTGCGTAACAAATCTCACCTCAAAAAAGGAGGAGAATAAACTTTTCTATAGAAGAGAAAGAAAGAAAGAAAGAAGAGAAACTTTTCGTGTGGGACAAGGAATCTATTAAAATGGATACTCTCTTTGAGTTTGACTACCTAATAGGGAAAGGTATTGCTTAAGCAGCGTTTCACAAACTGCACATTCCTTGCTTCAGACTGCAATATTCCTCTCAATAAGTATGCATCTGTAGCTTTCTATGGCTGTGCTCTGATGTATACATTATCTTAAGGTAATTATAGCTGTATTAGTTATATTGCACTATCCAAAAATGTTAAGATTCGATTCTAAACAAGCTAATGTGTTGTAAATGAAACCAGGGAGAAGCGAGCAAAGCCTGTGCCTATGGGACCTGCCGTGGAGCTATGGAAAGAAAGAGAGATGGACAAAACAAGAAAGAAGTGTGTTATGTTTCTTTTCAACCGTCATATGTTCAAATGTTAGGTTCCTAATGGGTTTGAGATTTGTAGGTACGAGAAGTTAAGCGAGAAGATTAGGTTATGGGAAGACAAGAAGAAGAAAAATGCAAAGAGAAAGCTTCATAGAACAGAGGTACATCTTTTATTTTGTCACTCTATTCTTGGATAACTATAAGACTCTAATTGATGTGGTGGATGTGAAGAGAGATGTAGAGAAGGCAAAGTTGAAGGCGAAGGAGAGGTTCATAGATGATAATGAACGCGTTGAGATCATTGTTGCGAGTGCAAGAACACATGCATATGAGAGTCAAATGAAGGAAGAGTTGAAGGTTAAGGAGAAAGCAAATCTGATGAGAACAACGGGTAGGAGTCCATGTACATGTCTTTGAATATTGCAACCTGCAAGAAATGTAAAGCTAAACATTCTTTCTTAACTGCTGATAATTATTATTTGAACATGTAAAAGGTAGACACAATTAAGGTGTTAATCTGTAGAGTGCTAGAGAGATAACACACATGATCAATCATTAGTTATATGTCATAAACCAGCAAACCAAAAACTTCAGAAAGTTACACAAATACAATTCCCAAGCTTGCAATCAATAACATGAAAGTGTGCAAAAACTACCACATAGGCGTGTGGAAATTAACCAAACCGAACTTTCTGAACCGAACCAAATTGAGATTTTTAATTTTTGATTCTTAAGTTTGGTCAAGAGGTCGGTTCAGTTTGGCTGCTTAAAAAAAGAAATTGAATATTGTTTTGGTTCAATAATCGGTTAGTTCCGTTTCTACTTCTTTTTAGTAAAACAAATTCAACCAAATTGTAGTAAAAATACCAAACCAAACCTAAACAATATCCAAAATAATCAAACTAACCAAATATAATCAAAATTACACAAAATCACAGAGAACAATGGTCTCTGATTGTCAACACCTTTCGAATGAGCAAGAGGGTTTCAAGCTGAGGTATATTCGCGTAAACGACAACCAAAAGAGCTGGTTTGATCTCTTCGATCCACCACCATCTATCTATCTATCACAGTTGTAGAAGAATGATAATGTTCTCTCTCTCTCTAGCGACCTTCCCCTTCGTGGACACATGAACTAGAGTTTCAGATTAGGGTTACCTTCGATTCGCTTTTTTGATCAAATTTTCAGGTAAAGTCTGTGTTTTTGAATCCTCATGTTCTTAATTTTCTGTCGATTTTCGTGAAAGATGAACGCTTTTGAATAGAATTTGTCATCTCGCAGTTTTCGATATCGAAAGTTTGTATCTTTATACCTCTTGATGTCACTTTACTCGGAATTGGATTGATCTCGATTGTGGCTATTAGGTTTTCGAAATGCCTTATTACGTTATCTAATGTTGATGATTCGTTAATGTAAGCATTGAAAGTTCTGAACTTGCTGAGTGAATGACCCTTCTTGTTTGTTTTGTCTGTGTTTGGTTTGTCTCTCATTTGCAGTGAATAAGCTTTTTAGTGTTAACATACACCATACTTTCTAGGAGGGGGCGAGATAGGTGGTGGTTCTGGTCTTGATCTGCAATGATGTATCAGGCAGTGCCTACGGCGACAACCTCTCGTGGTGGAACTCCTACAGAGAGTGCTGATTACGTTGTCACTTTGGATCAGATTCCTAGATGGAGTGATGTTGAGCAGAGGTCGTCTCTGGAAGGTGAAGCAGGAGATCCAGCGCATTCTAATCCGCGCTATGCAAACCCTTTGGCTTCTTCGTCTTCTGAGGCAGGTGGCAGTGGTAATGGGATGGTATCTAAGTTTCCTGTTGATCACGAGATTAACTCCAAGATCTACCTTTGGAGAGGTGAGCCGTGGAACCTCGAGGTTGATGCTGTTGTTAATTCCACAAATGAGGTAAGCTGAGATCATGGATGGGCAAGTAAATTGCTCTTTATGTGTGTCGTTTGATGCGGTCGACTTTTTTGGACAGAACTTGGATGAGGCACATAGCAGTCCTGGTCTACATGCTGCTGCTGGACCTGGCCTTGCAGAACAGTGTGCTACATTGGTACGAACACTATCTTTCATTGTTTTCTAAAGCAGAGTTCTTTAGCATTACATTGTGTATGATCTTGACAGGGTGGATGCCGGACAGGGATGGCGAAAGTAACAAACGCCTATGATCTACCTGCGAGGTAATTGGTGATGGAAAGATAAATTCATTATATACATAGAAGACTAAAAATGAAATAATCATGCTCCTTGAATTCACTCTCTGCTATGTTCTTCAACTATCGTTGTCCCTATATGTTAGTGCTAGTTCATTTTTGACTGTTTATACATTTTTCGTGCCGTGTGAGTACTACTTTTTGTGATTTCTGCGTAATTTTTGAGATAAAGGGGGACATGCATGTTATCTTTTGAATACCAAACATTTCTACGTAATCTGCAACTCCTAGAAATGTTTTTTTGGTTTCTTGTTCAGGAGGGTTATCCATACAGTAGGGCCCAAGTATGCAGTAAAGTATCATACAGCTGCTGAGAATGCTCTAAGTCACTGCTATAGATCATGTCTGGAGCTTCTCATTGATAATGGGCTTCAAAGGTGTGTTCAGTGATACTTATTATTTCATTTACAACAATCATATTCCTTAGTACTTTTGTATTTTTCTTTGTTTCTTAAACTCAAGAACTCGATTTTGGTTTACATACAACTTTACAGTATTGCTACGGACTGTATATACACTGAATCCAAAAACTATCCCCGAGAACCAGCTGCTCATGTTGCCATAAGTAAGACAGTTCTTGAACAGTCTCATTGCGTTATATGTAACCTTCATGTTTCCCAATCATGTGTTGTGCGTTGTCTCCAGGAACTGTACGTCGCTTTCTAGAGAAGCATAAAGATAAAATCAGTGCCGTTGTTTTCTGTACCACCACAACCTCTGATACAGAGATATACAAAAGGTGTAGTAAACTCGATGCAGTTGGTTAACGTTATCACTTATGTGAGCAGAAGCAATGTAGCGTATGCTAAAATTTTGACTCTGTAAATATAGATTACTTCCACTTTACTTTCCTCGAGATGAGCACGAGGAGGAGGTTGCCATCTCAAAGCTCCCTGCTGATGTTGGGGATGAAAATGGTGAGACGGTTATAGACGAACGTAAAATCAGAATACAGGCGTTGCCAAATAAACCTCCAGTCAGGTCTTTTCCAGCTCTAGTTGAGCGCTCTGCCACTGATCTTGCTTTGGTACGAAGGTTGGTGAACTGACTACTTCTCTGTTACCACTTTATTATTTGTCCTTCGTCTTTATACCTTGTTGATTGTGGTATATGATTTCAGGAATTCGAATCATCTTGATTCATATTTGGATCCAGCCTTCATGTCTTTAATTAAAGATCCAGATGAAAGGCGCAAAGAACAATGGGAGAAGACTGCACAAGCACAGAGTGGATTCAACTTTGTTAAACTGCTAGGATTTGGTGATCTGGGGGGACCCCCTCTCTCTGCTGCAGAGGAATACTCACTTCATTCGCGATACCTAGCAAAGGCTAATTCTCTCAACCTTTCGGAGATTGCAGAGATGAAAATTGTGTATGGCTTCTCTGTCCTTGGTCTTCTTTCTCTCCCATCCCTTGCCTGCATAAGTTCGAGCCAATGACTATGCATAGACATTGACAAAGCCCTTTCACTTTTTGTTCTTCAGCTACCGTGGTGGTGTTGACACAGAAGGTCATCCTGTGATGGTTGTTGTAGGAGCTCACTTTCTGCTGCGATGTCTTGATCTTGAGCGTTTTGTGCTTTATGTTATAAAGGTAAGCATGCGATCACAATGCCCCGGTGGGTCCAACTCACTGCTATATATAGCAGCTCTCAATACTTGCATTGCATTAATTTACAGGAATTTGAACCTTTGATACAAAAGCCTTACTCAATCGTCTATTTCCATTCTGCAGCATCTTTACAAGTGTAAGTTGATTCTTAGTCTTGTTCAGTGGATAAAAACACCCTTACACTTTATAATCTTCAGTAACATATTTTGCCTTTGCCATGTAAATAAGCAGCCAACCAGATTTAGGATGGATGAAAAGATTACAACAGATACTTGGTCGCAAACACAAACGTAACCTTCAGGTATGGAATCCACACTTACTAAGCCGTTCTCCTTATACAAATCCTAATAATCTCTGCTTTGTCCAGGCAATATATGTTCTGCATCCAACTTTCCACTTGAAGGCGACAATTGTAGCAATGCAAATGTTCGTTGATAATGTGGTAAACTCCTAAACTTATTTCAAAGCTCCAGCCATTTCCTGAAAAGTTAATGTCACTGTTCTAACTTTGGTCGTCTTCTCCTTGCTGCGTTCCGATAAAGGTCTGGAAGAAAGTTGTATATGCAGACAGACTTCTGCAGCTGTTCAAATATGTCCCTCGTGAGCAGCTGACAATCCCAGACTTTGTTTTCCAGTTACGTTTACTCTACTCATCACTCTCTAAAGTGTTCTTCAGTTGCTGGATTTGTTATAATTACTGACTGTTGTGTGTAACTTGGCAGGCATGATCTTGAAGTTAACGGAGGGAAAGGTCTAATCGTTGATCCAAGAACCAAGTACGTGTATCAACGGCCATGAATCAAACCTCATCCCAAAGTCTTGAAAAATATCTCATCAAGACACAGTTACTTATCCAGTCAATTGTATGTGTTACTGCTTTTTGTGCAATATTTGTTTATTCTTTTATGTTTGATCTAAGACTTTAGCTACCCTTTTTTTTTTGATGCTGGGAGCAAAATAAAACCCTTTCTTAGGTTTTATCGTTGTATGTAATGTTTGAATCTTGTTAATAGTTATAGCCAAAGATTTTCTCTTTTCCCCCACTCTTTCTGTCAATGTTCTTGTTTAGCTGAAGGTGACGCAGTACATGACAGATGATGATAGAAATGTTGTGTCATGGAATTCTCTTATATCTCTATATGCACATAGATGTATGGTGATTGAGGTATTGTGCTTTTTTAGGCAGATGGTGACACGGCCAATGAGGCCCGACTTCACTTTAGCAAGCTCATTCTCATCATGCATGAGCGATGGTTTAGTTCGGCTATTGATGCAAAACTCTACATGGAAAGAATCGTGCCCCTCACAAAGGAAGTACACATTGAGTGCTTGCTTAGGAGGCTGGATTGTTGTTATCAAAAAGAAAGAATCATAACATAAGCAGCGCAAGCTAGCTAACCAAGTTGATTTCTATTACAGATGTAAACCGAGAACCAAAACAAACGAACTACTCTGAAAATAATAAAAAGAAATTATATCTTATGTTCAAAGAATTTGAGTACCCTACAATGAATTGTAGCATCAGAGAGAAGCTCCTGTGGATTCTCGGACAATCTCGTAAATAGATAAAGCGTTTTCAATGGTTAGTAAGAAGATAATGCACCATTCCAAAAGATCTGATTTTCGGTTCTGCATCACCTCTTGGAGGAAATGAATGTTGTGCTGCAGATTTAAAACAAAGAATCAACTTACAAAAATGACTTACTGTTTATATCCGACCTAGTTATGTTAATGATAATACCTCTACAAACTTTAGCTTAAAGTCTAGATTCCCGAATCTCTGAGTGACCTCGTACTCTTCTCTTAGGTACTCATATATCTGCGCATATCTAGCTTCTCTCCAAGCAATCTCGGATCTATGAGAACACAACATTGTTTCCATGAGAATGTTCAAGATTGAGAACATACTTTCCAAAGGCAAGATTCAAGAACTTGGAGTCTTGTATACGAGTAAAAGCATATATAGAGATCAAAGAGAACAATAGAGTACCTGTCAAACAAACCAACTTTGAGAATAACATCAGCTAGATTAGAATTAGCCTTCCCTACAAGCTGGAAGAGCTTTTTCCTGTGCATTGTGAAAGTTCCGGTTTTCTCCATTCCACGGTTTATACCAGCAAACTCTTCCACCAACTTATCAACCTGAGAGAATCAGAAATCTCAAACTTCCAACACTGGACAGTTACTTATCACTTGATTCTGTTAAGGACATTGAGAAGGGACAAGTTACCTGAGAAACAAAGTAATCCAATGCAATACTTTGTCCAAGCACACTCCCAATGATACGGATGCTATCAGTATCCAACGTTTTGAGAACAATGTAGTCAGGGCCACCTCGCATTTCCTCAGTCAATAAAGGCTTCTCCTTAACAGCATAATCTAACACAACACAAAGAAAAAGAGTTGTTTCGTCATCGCAAAATTTGACTACTACTGAAGTAAAGACAGAAAGGTTACAAGACACTGACCATCTTTTCTCATTTCTGAAAGCAACCCAGAAGCATGTCTACGAACCATGTCGAGATAAAACTCAACGTCACTGTCATCAACATTGAACAGAACAGCGGAACCGTATTGAAAGACAACCATGAACCTGCAGCTGCTTACACTCTCCCTCTCATCTAGACTCTGTCAAGGAGAGAAAACACAACATCAACATTGACTTCCTCTTAGAGTTTTTAAAGCAACATAAAGTAAACAAAGCCATGATATTTGCATCCTAAAGAGAAAAAGCTTTCAAGCTTATTACAATTGGAGAACGAAAGAGCAGAGTAACCTTACAGGGAATCCAGAAGAAGAATCAGAAAACTTAAGGGCAATAGAATTGGTAGACCTCGAGGTAGGAGGAACAACATTGCACAAGTTGTCAGCTTGCATACCCTTCAAATCGATACTGCCAAAACCATAAATCTGATAAACCAAATCATAGAAAGAACATAAAGGTTGAAACTTTGAACACTTTGAGAGAGAAGTCAGAACCAACAACATACCTAGTACTGAGAAAATAGGCTTTGACAGGGATCTTCCCTCTGTCTTCCTCTTCCTTGGTTCCAAAGTCGTAGTTTTGATAAACATCACTCGACCCAGAATCAGAGTCGTTACTGTAAATCGAAATAGGAGAAGGGAACGCTGAAAAGCGTCGGAGATCAAGCAAGCGACGATGGAAACTAGTTGCCACCGTGTGTTTCGGAACAAGTGGTGGAGAAGGCTTTGGAGAATTGAGTGTTTGATTATGACGAAGAAGAAGACGAGCAGTAACTGCTCTCCATCTACCCATTCACACCAATTCAAAAATCCAATTTTTGTTTTTTTTCTTCTTGTTTTTCGTTCGATTTTATTGCATATCTAAGTGGGAGATTTGTCTTGATTCCGAAGTAATGGTCCGAAGAAGCCTCAGCTCTCTGGTTGCCGGTGACACTCGTTTAAACCTCACGTTTTTGCTTCTACATAACAATAATGCGACAACGTTTCATTTGCAACGAAAACGACTGTGTTAATTAGCAAAGAAACGACACCGTTGAGTTAGAATGATACGAAAGCGTTTAACTAGCAATGAAACGACAGCGTTTAGTTAGCAATGAAACGACACCGTTAGTTAGCAATAAAACTAAAAACGTCGGCGTTTCTTAAGATGAGTGATAGCCTTTAACTCGTACGAGTCGTATCCACTTTTCTCTTGAACTGAGAGAGACGACCGGAAAGTTTAGCTTCTCAGGCGAAGAGATTCATTCAATCTTCTCGGAAATGGCGATATCTGGGAATCTGAGGATCTCCGCGAGCTTAGTATCTCCTTATCACCACCATCCTAAATGCCTCTCGTTACCTTCTTCCAAGGTCCGGTCTCTTCTCTTCTCTTCCTTACTCTCTCTCTGACTCTTCGATTCGAATTATGAAATTGGCGATTCACTGTTCCGATTGTATGTATTTTTTGATTACCAACGTTGTTGATCTTTGGCTTCTAGGTTAATGTTTGTTAGAAAATATCTGAATGCGTTTTATATAGGGTAAATATTGTTCATTAGCTTGTAGCTGATGAGATTCAATTGCTTAACCGGATTAAACCAATGTTACGGTTTAAGAGGAGACCTAGTTTGTGGAATTGTATTTTCATGTGATAATTGTGAAGATTGGTGTCTTTCCTTGTATATATATAGACACCATTGTCTTTAGACGAGATAAGGAAGAGAACATTGTGGTGAACTTGTTTTGTGTTTTGAGAACCAAAGAGTTCTTAACTTGATCAACATTGATTGTCTTAACTGGGACTTATCAGTAGCTCAATGGCTGTGTTGCCTTGAATTACTGTGACTGGAGGTTTATGATGCTATGAGCTCATGTTTTGACATAACCATGTCATTTAGTTTACCTGATCTTGATGTTATGGTGTCTTCTGCCTATAGATGTACAACGATAACTTGAGTTTCCAAATGCATCTAGTCTGTACAGTTACATCTATGTTTCTATTTTTTTTTTTTGCAGGTTGATTTCATAAGCAATGTCGCAAACAGTTTGGAAACGCAGAAAGTGTCGATCACCAGCAAAAACAGACGTGGTGAAGCGAAGGTTTTAGCAAGGAACACCACGGGAGACTATGAGCTATCACCAAGCCCGGTTCAGCAAGAGGTAGAGAGCTTTCTCTTGAACGCCATCAACATGAGCTTCTTTGACCGGTTAAACATAGCGTGGAAGATTATCTTCCCCTCCCACGCGTCCAGAAGAAGCTCCAACGCGAGAATCGCAAAGCAGCGGCTGAAGATGATCCTCTTCTCAGACAGGTGTGCGGTTAGCGACGAAGCGAAAAGGAAGATCGTCAACAACATTGTTCACGCACTGTCGGATTTTGTGGAGATAGAGTCGGAGGAGAAAGTTCAGCTCAATGTCTCCACGGACGGTGACCTCGGGACTATTTACTCGGTCACGGTGCCAGTTAGGAGGGTGAAAGCAGAGTACCAAGACGTGGACGAAGCTGGATCCATTACCAACATTGAATACAAAGACACGCGTGATGGTTCTGTGGATGTCAGGTTCGATTTTTATGTTCCGGAGTAGTAACAAGGAACGGTCTTATTAGAGTTGTTTTCTTGAACAGTGTCTTTGTTTGTCTGTTTTTCGTGTTGCTGTTCTTGAAGTTTTAGTCTGTGAGGGAGGGAACAAAGACAGTTTCTTGACACTCTCATTGTATATATATGCGACTTCTTCTCTCTTCTTAGTTTTATCAAAACCTTATGCTTTATTCTCTTATCATGCTTCTTCGTCTTCACGGCATCAACATGGCTCATATGATAACTTTCCGACCAGTGAAAAGCTTCCAAGCATAGCTTTACACTCGGGAAAAAATTATTAACATTGATTCCGTTTCATCATCATCTGAGTCATCTTCCACAGCAATCATCCAAGCTAGAGGCTCACTCTCCTCAACAGGATTCATGTTTTGAAGGTTTATTGAACTCTGAATCAGCCTTGCCTGGAGTATGATTTATATATGACTTGCTACTGAAATAATGCACTTGTACGAATAACCCAAACTATCTGACCGGAACTGGAACCATATGAAAACCAAAAATTTTGAGTACTTTTCGGTTTCTAGATTTATTATCTGAATCGAACTGAACCCAAACTACAGGCCAAGTAGTAGATGTATTTTCTAACCTCTTATCCAAACTACCGGATACTCGAATCGAATCGAAGTGATACCCGAAATGGCTAGGCCTAGCTGGAACCGTTGACTTTTGAAGTTCATCCTCTCAGAAGTTATGGACTGGTTAAAAACTCGGCCCATAAGCCCATTAACACGTTTAGGAGCGGGATCCGTGTTTCTTTTGAATTTATTCAGGTGTTAAGTTTCATTCATCAATCAATTTGAATTCTCAAATTCTTCTTCCTCTTCTTCTTCCACAGTGACAGTTGTTTCGGCCAAGCTTCAGAATACGCTTTCTCCTCCAAAATTGCTTCGAAAGTTTCGTTTTTTTTGTTTTCCTTCTGAGTTAAAACATGAGCGGTGCTCAACTCGAATTCGAAAACCCTATAAAGGATGCGATCTCAAAGCTCAAATTCTCTCCAGAGTCAAACAATCTCCTTATCGCGTCTTGGGATTCCGTAAGCCTCTCTTCTCAGATCTCAATTCCAAAACCCTATCCGTTGCTTATTAATACGATTCTTCTTCTCTTTGTGAAGTATCTGAGATTGTATAATGTAGAGACCTCTTCGCTAATCTTAAAATTACACTCTCCTGTCGCTCTTCTCGATTGCTGTTTCGAGAATGAATCAACTTCTTACACCTCTGGCTCCGATGGGTTCATCCAAAGGTTTGGTCTTGTTTTTTTAAAGTTAGCATCTTTGCTTATTTACTTGGTATAGTGACCTTTGATATGTGTTTTGTCAGGTACGATTTAAACACTGGAACAGTTGATAAGATTGGTAGACATGACGACGTTTCTACATCTGTTCTCTACTCTCACGAGAAAGGTCAGCTTTTACTTAACTCTTCTCAAAGAACTTTCAAGGTCACTTGTCAAAGATGGATACATCTAAGTTTTACAGTAGTAGTCTTTGGTAAATTGGGTAAATACATGCACTGTTCTTAGTTTCAGATGTTTTCAAGAGGTTTTGTGTTTGGAATCAATGACTTTGGTAACTTTATATAGACTGTCTTACACTTCTCTGAGATGCATCTAAGTTTTATAGTAGGAATCTTTGGTAAATTGTATAAATACATGCTTTTTTCTTAGTTTCAGATGTTTTGGAATCCATGACTTCCGTAACTTTAGACCGTCTTATATTATGATTTGTAAAGTTGTTTGTCATACGAGAACAACAAGTCTTGATTTCTTTTTTTTTTTCCAAATCAGAAGTAAGCTATTTAGGGAATTACTTAAAGAGTTTTAAGTGTTGTGGTGCGGTTCAGGTGAGGTTATATCTACTGGCCTGGATGAGAAGATCAAGTTCTGGGATACACGGCTAGGACAAAGTCTTGTGCTTTCTACTGATGCTGGTGCGAGTGTCAGATGCATCACTGTGTCTGGAAACAACTTAGTGGTTTGCGTTCAAGCATCAATGCATATATATGATTTACGTAACTTAGATCAACCTTTTCAATATTATGAATCACAAGTGGAGGTGCCTATCAGATGCGTCACCTCTGTACCTTTCTCCACTGGTAAAGATACAGTTTCATGTGACTTTTTTCTTGTATATGGTTTCAGATATGAGGTGTTTAAAGATGTTATTCAGCAGGATATGCAGTTGGCTCAGTAGACGGACAAGTAGCCTTGGATTTCCCCAATACAGCATGCTCTAGTGAGATGAAGTAAGCCATGATTCACCATAATATGAAAGTTGAAATGTAGAAATTATCATATGGTGACGACTTTCAATCAATTATTATCACTGCAGTAGAGTTCTCTTAATGTTTATATGTCAATCAATAACTCATGGCAGATATACTTTCCGATGCCATCCAAAGTCTATGAAAGGAAGACTCGATGGTGCATGCATAAATGCCATTGAATTCACTCCAGGGTAAGTTTTACTCATTCACCATCTAATGGGTTTTACATGTTTCACTTTACTTATTCTTCTTGCCAACAGTGGGTCGGGGACTTTTGTGACTGGTGACAATGAAGGCTACGTTATCTCGTGGAATGCTAAAAGCAGAAGAAGACTCTTTGAGGTATCAAACACTAAAACATGACTTGTTCTCTAGATTACTGTTCTTGGCTCTTTGCTTACACAATCTTTGGTCTTTCTTTATAAAAGTTGCCAAGGTACTCAAATAGTGTCGCGTCTTTGGCATTTAACCACACTGGAGAACTCTTAGCTGTTGCATCAAGCCACACTTACCAAGAAGCTAACGAGAAGTGAGTCTCACTCTTCTCTCTGCTCTGCTCTGCTTTGCTCGTTACTTTTTTTGTTTCATTATCACACAGTATATCATCTCTCCTTTTGTCTTTTGCAGTGAAGAACCTCCCGAAGTGTTTATACACAAGTTTTAAAGGATTTGTAGCTTCTTGAATATCAGGTTAATTAAAGCCATGACTCTCTTTTGTTTCTAGCTATTTTGTTTGACTGTGTGTCTAGCACGTTAACCATGTCACCTAGATTCTATGGTATTTAGAAGTTGCTTGACTTGTGGCATGTTAAGCTTCCACATGTAAGAACTGTATCTCTTAAGTCTCCCTATGTTTGTAAACGTTCATGTTGTCTTATTCTTAGAGCTTAAAACACATCGTCTACTGTCTTAAGATCCAATGACAATGTTAACATTGTTTCTTCAGAAAAAACAAGATAATGTCAAAATTTTAATATTTAATGTTTAAGAGTGTTCAGTTATATACAATAATGTCAATATATTATGTGTTCGTAAATCAGAAAGTTATTTAAAAAAAGGGGAGATTATGATTCATAATTTTCGATGCAATTATCTTCTATTATATCCCACTATATAATGCAACTATCTTATGATATATATGCCAATATCTAATGCAATTATCTTCTAATGTATGCCAATATATAATGCAATTATCTTATAACGTATGCCATCATATAATGTGAATACACACCTAAATCAATCTCAAGACGATATGGGATCATGCTTATCATCGTCATCATCATCATCGTAGCCGCGCACAAGGACGATATGTATGATCTGCATGGACGAGAAGTCTCCCTCCGACATCTTCCGAGGAAGCACTACACCGAGTGCACGGTCCGCTACGTGGCGACCAAGGTCGAAGAAAACGCACCAAGGATCAATTGTCCTGGCATAGACTGCAACCAACTGATAGAGCCTTACACGTGTCGAGACGTGATTCCAAAGGACTTGTTCCTGCTTTGGGACAGAGCCTTGTGTGAGTCGTTGTTCATGTCGTCCGAGAAAGTGTACTGTCCGTTCGAAAACTGCTCGGCTATGATGGTGGTGGACGAGGGGGATGGTGATAAAGTGACGCAGACGGAGTGTCCGTCTTGTCATAGACTGTTTTGTGCTCAGTGTGAGGTGCCATGGCACGTAGGGAGTGGGTGCAAGAAGATGAAGAATAGCGACAAAGAAGATGGTTTGTTGATGGAATTGGCTAAGGAGAAGCAGTGGATGAGGTGTCCTAATTGCAAATTCTACGTTGAGAAATCTTGTGGTTGCATGCATATACGTTGCAGGTCGGTATATAGGAGAGGAATACCCTAAAAATAGAACTAAAAAAATTTTTATCCTCAAAATAGCATTCAATAGAAAAAATAATCAAAATTAATTTTATTAAATAGTATAAATATAGATATATATCTTTTGGATTAACTAATTGAGTTATAGGGTAAGGTTATGAATGTGAGGTTTAAAATTTAAAAAAAAATTCAAAAATAAAAGGTCTATTTTGATTTTTTTTTAAGTCTATTTTTGTAACAAAAACTTTTAAAAAATGTTTATTTAAAAGATTTACCCAGTATATTGTACATATTTTAATAATTTTGTTTTAAATTTGCTATTATTGGATGTCCTTAATTTTGATTAATTTTGGATAGGTGTGGATTCCAGTTTTGCTATCGTTGTGGATCATCGTCGAATATGAATCACTCATGCAAAGATACTCGGACGTAGCTAAAGGCCATAATTATATACGTACGTAGTTTCTTGACTTTGTTTTCCGTAAGAGCAACATTATTGGTGGTTCTTAGGAGGAGATCCTTAGAAACAGTTAAGTACATGTTTTTTAATTTTCAACTGGAAAAGTTAAAGACGTTTCTTGTATAAAAGACGTTCTTAACTTTTCCAGTTAAAAATTAAGAAACATGTACTTAACTGTTTTTAAGGACCTCCGCTTAAGGACCACCAATAATCATGGTCTAAGATAACGAGTCCATTTGCTTAGAATATTTTTGTCAGACGCTTTTATAAAGTTGCATTATCTAATGCGAAGCTCGTTTTATTACATGTATTTTTTTTTTGAACTGTTTTTATTACATGTATTTATTTTCGTTTGTTCTCCAAATTACTGAAAATTTGTAATTCCAACTTACATGTGATCTTGCCAGCTATCTTAATTTTTTAATTAACACAAACCAAAACTAATCGGATACATGGTAATATTATCATTGGACGAAAAACTATTTCTACCAATCATCTTTTTATTTTGCTGCAGGCTGGATTAGTCACAATTATTATAAAAGAAAAGGAAACATATCAGAATGTTAGTATATTCTTTTCTCTATAATTCATCATCATCACCAAGTTGTAATTGCTTCGAGGATGTAAGTCTAATTCATATGCCTCGAAGTAAGAATGGTCAGGCAGACTCGTTAGCAAGAGAAACAAAAATTAAAAGTTATATTTTTTCTCATATAGATTAGATATATATAAACGGAAGTATTCTTCGAAAAATCGACTTATCTGACCAACACTTGATTTAATTTAAATTGGTAGCAACAAAAAAAAATTGCCCCCACTCTCTTTTATTGCTTCCTTTGCACCAGTTCATTGTTCAGCAACTTCAATAAATAATTTTAGGTGACTTAACTAATGTACATATTCAATATTCCATAAACTTAGTGTTGTAAGTCTATTCATTGATGAGTTAGTGAATGAAACCTTGTTTCTTTCTTGGTCAACAAAACCTAATAACCTATAAATCGTTAAATAGAAATTAGAAGGGAGCATGCAGTGAAGCAAAAATAGAGTCACCGGAATGGGTAAGGAGGGCATAGTGCACATGGCTAAAAGAAAAGACCCAAGCAAATGAGAACAAGTCCCTCTCTCATTCCATCTACCACTTTTGCAAATATTCGTTGGTTAGATCATGTATATATCCTTTACGCTTCAACATTCTAACAAAATATGCATTTTAAATATTTTATTTGTCCTACCAGAAAGCTGTTAATGTTGTACCTGTCTTTTTATTTGTAGTGTGGCGTTGCTACCACGGGATTGACTTCTTTTTAATATACAAATTCCAAATAATTCTGCATTCAAGTACCCTCATTTATATTATTGAGACATGTTTCTAACTGATAAGTTTGCACAAACATTAATGAGGTATTACTTAAAGAGGTAATCGGTTCTTTTATACTCTCTTTGTTTTAATCTATATGTTGTTATAGAGTAAAATTTTTATTTTAAAATAAATGTCGTTTTATGATTTCAAGGTAAAATTTAATAATTTAATAATTTTATATATTATTTATTTTTCTATTGGTTGAAATGTGGTTAAGTTTATAGATAATAATGTTTTTATTTTGAAAATATATAAAATTAGATATTTTTTTAATTTGTGTGCAAAAACTTAAAATAACAAATAAAATGAAACGGAAGTATTAGTAGTTTACTCGTTTTAAATGACTTAAACTCTTAGCTAGTAGAAAAAATACTAATTTTGAATGGTTACAAAATTGATATGTTAATATTATTTTTTCTTAAAAATGAACGAGCTAAGGTTTGGAAGGGTTCACAAAGTTAGAAGAGTTCCAAAAAGATTAACAACTCCTAAATTATAACACTCTTTACTAAACATTTATAATGAAGGTTTGTTGACAAAAAAGAACGTTTATAGATCAAATAGTTTGTGCCAAAACAAATTCTACTATAGTTTAAAAACTCTTTTAATATTGGTTGCGACTGGATATCAAGATAAACTATTTACCGTATTCGTAGTATTAAACTGGTCTCAGTTACGTTTTTTTAGAATTTTTATATTGCGATTCCTTCTACCAAGAGAGACAAAAGAATATGAACAAAGGAAAACGACATACATAAAGAGGTCTATAGAATTTAATGCTTCACATTTACTCTTTCAACCATTTTAATGATTTGTTGAGTTTTAAAATATATATTGGATACACATACAAACAGGAAAGATGAGTAATAAATTAAGATTTTAATTAATATATTGTTATTTCTTTGTAAAACAAAATTTATTAAAGTATTAATATTGTTATTTGAAAAACTTTCTAAAATTTCATGGATGCTTTAAAGAAAATTAATTTCCAAATTCATATAGACTTTCTTGGCTGCTATGTTCTGTCACTTTCCATTTTCTCGGGGGTCGAATATATGGACTGTGAAAACTACTTTTTTTTTTTCTGTGGAAACTACTTAAATAATATTCCTCCAGTTAAATGTTTAATCATAATCTTCCTCGGAATGTTACTTTTTCAAAGTTGAAAATTCTCCTTAACCCAATCGACTTTAAATCTTGTATAGTAACATGTTCACTGTAAAGTGTGCAGAGTAGTTACCAGGTTGGAAGACATAACATTTAAGTCTTTTTGGCACAAACATTAAAGGTGACATTCGATCATTAAATACACAAAGACAAATTTGTGATTAGGTATGTTTATGTCAAACATTAGGCTTACCTAATCACCTAATTAAATCTTGAAAAATCTAATTATGCTCATTTGATCATTACAAAGGGAGAAAGAAAGTGTGGGTGTGAAAACATAAAGGTCAAAAAAATCGGTGGGTAAAAAGGTAAAACAAAGAAAAATACTGAGACAGTGAGTGAAAGAGAGAGGAGTGATGATAATTTAAGAAAGAAAACAAGTGTTACTGGATTTGCCAGCAACTGGACTGTGACACATGCTTTGGTGTCCTTGGAGAAAAGGTAACTCTTTTCTCCTCTCTCTCTCTTCCATGGTGGTGGGTTCTTTTAGATCTTTGCACAAAAGCTCTAAGCTTTGCACAGAGAGAATCAGAGAAACCACAAAGAAAGAGTCTTTACTTTATTTCTTTTTGTTTCTATTTGATATTTAAGCAACTTGCTTTTCACCAAGTGGTCAAATGTCTTCTTCTCTTTGGTCTGAGACTTATTTCACTCTGTTTATTTGGAGAAGATGAGGGGAGAAGGAAAAGTCTTTCTGCTTATTTGACTTGAGTTTCTTCAATCTACTGGGTTTTGCAGCATTTTGAGAGGAAAATGAGGAAACATGGATGGCAACTTCCTTACCATCCTCTTCAGGTACTTTCTTCTTTACTTTAACTGAAGTTTCTTTGGTGGGTTTTTGAGTTTGAGGTGAAAGTTTGAGACTTTATTCACTTTCTTGCTAGGTGGTGGCTGTTGCTGTATTCTTGGCTCTAGGGTTTGCTTTCTACGTCTTCTTTGCTCCTTTTGTTGGGAACAAGATTCATCAGTACATTGTGATAGGCATTTACACTCCTCTGGTAAGCTGAATCAAATCTGCTTTCGGATTTTAGATATCAAAATTTGTGTACTTGTTGTTTGGATGTTTATGTGTTGTCTATGTTCTACTTTCTTTCTATTTCCGGGAAGTGCTTAGCTTTTTGTGGAAGTACATAGATTAAGTGGTTCCACTATCTAACATGCCTGGTAAACTTTGTTCTGTATAGCTAATTAGGCAAATTTGATTTCACATTCCTTCTACTTGGATCCTTATCTGGTCCCATCAAGAGCTTGGAAGCCTCACTTATTCATAAAAATGGTCAAGTTAGCTCTAGATACTCTATGATTTGGAGCCAATTTTAGGTCTGTGGTTGAAACTTCGTTCTCACATCATTGGATATGCTATTTCCTCTTTTGGAAATAATAGTAGTAAGCCACTGGTTCAAATATATTTACTTCTTGAGTCTGTCATTAAAGCTAAAACCTTCTACTTTTGGGTTGAATTTTTTTGCATACAATGTAGTATCATCATTACATCCATCTTATTTTCAACTCTTATGTAATTTTGGAACTTGTATTTTACCTTGATGGGTGGTATTCTCTAAGAGATTTACTTTAAGTCAGTGACATGTTTCTTTGCAGATTACATGTGTGGTTGGACTGTATATATGGTGTGCGGCGTCAGATCCTGCAGACCGTGGAGTTTTCAGGTCAAAGAAGTACCTTAAAATTCCTGAAAACGAGAAATTTCCTCAATCAAAGGATGCAAAAGATGGCTGTGGATCAACTACAGGTGGTGCTAAGTCTCATGACAGCACATGTGTAAATGATCAAGAAAATGGAACTAACAAGAAACTGGAGTCATCACAAAGATCGTCTCTCCTGCGTCTGCTTTGCTCTCCTTGTGCATTGCTTTGTAAGAGAGATGAATCTTCTGAGCAGCAGATGAGTGAGGATGGAATGTTCTATTGCAGTCTATGTGAAGTTGAGGTGAAACATCTGAAACCACAAACTTACTGTATTATTATTTCTTCAAGAAAGCTCTGCATATGCTTAGGACTAATTATTCTGGATATTGTATATCCTTCTGCAGGTCTTCAAATACAGCAAACATTGCAGAGTTTGTGACAAATGCGTGGACCGTTTTGATCATCACTGCAGGGTATCTGCCTGAAAATTTCCTGATTTTCCTAACCCTTCATCCTATTTTAATTCTTATGCTTATGGACTTGTGTCTATAGTGGCTAAACAACTGCATTGGCAAGCGGAATTACAGAAAGTTCTTTAGCCTTATGATATCAGCTATTTTCTTGGTAAGATTGTGTTGATCTTTCACCACTCCATAAAAACTTTTTCTCTTCTGTTAATCTCTGCTGTGATGTTTTTTGAATTTTTCTTCTTTTGTGTTTTTATTTCTACTTCAAGTTAAACTTTGTATTGTTTCTTTGGGGCTTGATCATGCAGCTCATTATGCAATGGTCAACTGGGATTTTTGTACTGGTACTATGTCTACTCCGAAGGAACCAGTTTAACACAGACATTTCTTTAAAGTTGGGAAGCAGCTTCTCGCTAGCTCCATTTGTTATAGTTGTTGTAAGTTATCTTCTTATACAATTGATCTTCCCTTATTGTCTCTTGAATGCAAGATGTGAAGGTTTCTTTCTCTTGCAGGCTGTTTGCACTCTATTAGCAATGCTGGCAACGCTTCCTGTTGCTCAGCTTTTCTTCTTCCACATTCTTCTCATCAAAAAGGTTGTTTCAATGCCTCAAGTACATGCCAAGTCTTGCTCCTTAACGAAATGAATTTCTCTAAACAGGGAATCAGTACATACGACTACATAGTTGCACTTAGGGAACAAGAGCAAGAGCTAGAAGCTGGTGGTGGAGGTCAACAAAGCCCTCAAATGTCAATGATGAGTTCTTTCACTGGACTAAGCAGTGCAAGCTCCTTCAATACATTTCATCGTGGAGCTTGGTGCACCCCACCACGTCTGTTTGTTGAGGATCAGGTATCTTGTTTGTTCACTGCATCATTCACCAATTTTTTGTGCCTATGATTTGTTCTAACGTTCGTGTGTTTCTGTGTGCAGCTTGATGTAGTTCCTCCAGAGAATGCGTCTGTAAGTTCATATGGGAAGAAGACAGTGGTTGAGGAACGTGTCAAGAAGAAGACACAACCCGTGAAGATCAGTCCATGGACTCTAGCGCGTCTCAATGCAGAAGAAGTTTCAAAGGCAGCAGCAGAAGCAAGGAAGAGATCCAAAATTATCCAGCCTGTGGTGAGGAGGGAAGTAAATAGCAGCGGCCGTGGAATGTTCCCAGCAAAATTTGAAGCTGATAATAGTAACGGGAAGCAAAGAAAGCAATCTAAGCGCATACGGTTACCAGGAGATTTGCCTCTAGAACAGCTGATGAATGTTCAGACAAGAGCAGCTATGGAGACATCAACTAGCTCAGGGCTAGCTCCTCTTCAGCTAGAAGCAAGAAGCGCGTTTCAGACAAGCCGAGCAATGTCAGGTTCAGGTGGTGTTATGGTGACATCTTCACCAGAGAGCAGCTTAGACTCTCATGACATTCACCCTTTCAGAGTGTCGTCTGAAGCAGAAGGGTCGGTGCAGCTCAACAGGTTTTCGTCAGATGTTGGTCTGATGGGTCAACAGAGAGGACAACAACAACAATCCATGATGAGGATGATGATGCCATTGTCAAGGTCAACAAGTGGTGGCTACGATGCTTCTGGTGGAGAAGACAGTGATCAGGTTCCTTGTAGAAACATCCACAAATCAAGATGATAGGTATAATAATAATCACAGAGAATCCTTGAGGCATTCTTTGATATATGGCTGGTCACATTCAAATATATTGATCAAGAAAAGTCAAAACATTCTCAGACAAATGATTTATGGAGCTCTTACAGTGTTTGCAAGGAGCTCTTAAGAGAAGCATCTGTGGGGTAAAAGGATGAAGACTTACTTGTATGTTCATTTTTTTTTTGCTGCAACAAATTATGTAAACCAATTTAGTTTTTAACCAAGAGCAACTTGAGTCAAGTTGGTTTACATAATTGGTTTAGAGGAGATACTGGTCAAGTTTAGTGGTGTCAAAATGAATAATCCAACTCAAACCAATCCATATCCATATAAACCATTTAGTTTTATGTATCTCCTTTGGTTCAAGAACTACAGAAAGCTTTTACAAGGCTCATGAACCAGAGAAAACAGTTGCAAAAAAAAAAACGCATTCCATATCCGTGAACTAGAACACCTTGTTATAAGCACGCTTTTGCATGTCGCTATAAAATAATTTTGAGTTATATATTAAATTAAATATTCGTAACAAATATAGATTAATTAATATATATTTAGTTCTTATAATTTTATATTAAATTATGTTGTGGATGCATCATATAAAATAATTACATGTTAGATATAATTTATTAAAATAACTTAACTTAATAAATAGAACTAGACACTATTGTAAATAAAAACGAAACAGCATAATATTTTTATTATACTTATAAAATTCATGATTATTAGTTTATGTATATTATTTTACTGGCATCTTATATTTTACATAACTGTTTAAAAAAATCAATCGAAAATTGCTAAATTTTATTATTTATCATGATTTTTTTAAAATGAAATAGTAAAGGACATTAAAAATACGATGACGCAGAGAAAACGCACCGTTTTGAGCCTGTACGATCTGAAAGAGGAAAGCTGTATCTAGAGCTTGGGAAAGCGAAGAGAAGAGAAGCAAAGCGCACCTCTTTGATTGTTTCTTCTCCGATCCAATCAGCTTGCGAATCCAACAATTGACTAATCGAAGAAGAAGAAGATGAGCGAGGTGTTCGAAGGGTACGAGAGGCAGTACTGCGAGCTCTCAACTAATCTCACCCGAAAATCCAATTCAGCTTCCCTTCTCCCCCATGGAGGTAACACACACCAATTCACACTCACGATCCTAATCTGGGAAAACCCATTTGATTTTCACTGTAAATCACGAACCTTTTCACATTTTCAAAGTTTCGAGCTTTAACGAATGCGTTTTAGGGTTATAGATTAGCTTTGTTATCTGATTGATTCTAAATGAGTAAAGTTTACAGCTTTAGATAGAGTGGTGATGAAAAGTTTAATGCTTTTTGGGCAGATGATAAGAAAGGGAAGCTTGGTGAGATCAAATCTGGGATTGATGAAGCTGATGTCTTGGTACCACATTACCTTTTTTACTTCTTGTTTTTAGAAGATTTGTGATAACATATAGGTGGAGTCATCTTCTTTTTTGTTTTGTAAAGATCCGAAAAATGGACCTTGAGGCTAGGAGTTTGCAGCCAAGTGCTAAGGCTACTTGTCTTGCTAAACTAAGAGAGTATAAGTCTGACCTGAACCAGTTGAAGAAGGAGTTCAAAAGGGTTTCTTCCCCTGATGTTAATCAATCTGCTCGTGAAGAGTTGATGGAATCTGGAATGGCTGATCCGCTCTCGGTAAACCCTTAATGGATGGATACTCTTAGGAAGATAACATTTGATCCATTGCTTGCTCCTTTAGTTGCTCTTGATTGACTCAGAGTTGTACGTTGCAGAGAGTAAACTTAAGTTAGTCTTTCCTTTCCAGGTCTCTGCTGATCAAAGGGAGAGATTGGCAATGTCCGTGGAGAGGCTTGATCAGTCTAGCGACAGAATCAGAGAGAGTAGAAGAACCATGATGGAGACTGAAGAGCTTGGTGTCTCCATTCTTCAAGATCTCAGTCAGCAGCGCCAAACTCTCCTTCACTCCCACAGCAAGGTATGTTCTCAAATGTTTTGCCTGAATTTAGATGTATCTGACTCTATTCGGACTATATTATCAAAGCAACCATAGAGATCAAGACTGTTTGCTCAGGTGCAAGTGCATGACCATATACATTTTCCATTTGATTGCAGCTTCATGGTGTGGATGAAGCCATTGACAAGAGCAAGAAGGTCTTGACGGCAATGTCGAGAAGAATGACAAGGAACAAATGGATCGTTACTTCAGTGATCATTGCCCTCATTCTCGCCATCATCCTTATCATTTCATTCAAACTTTCTCATTAATATACTCAGCATTTTGTGTATAAAGATTATGCTACTTCCCTTTGTAATGGGCTTGAATCTCTTTGTCTCCCCAGGTTTCCACTTGTATGACCCAAAAATGTGTTAAGACATGTTTTAACATATCACTATTAGAAGTGGTACATGTTCTCTCTCTCTCTGCTGTCTGAAACTGAAACATTTTTTGTAGTTTAAACCATCAACTTGGCCAGCATTGAGGACCAACAAATCTAAACAAAAACAAAACAAAAGTGACCATTCTTGCACCAGCCATTCATCTAATGTACAACACCTAAAGAAGAGTAGAATGTTTGTTTGGAGTCCACACTTTGGATTGAGAGTGTGTGACTGCTTTATAATCTTAGATGACTTTCTTCTTCTCGGAAAACGTCTTCAAGTGTAAAAACTGCATTGCCGCCACTCCTATATAGACGAACCAAGAGAGGAAAGCCAACCATGCCATTTTGAGTGTTAAACACAAAAAGTTAACTACCCTAACACCACCACGCCATTGCTTGTTTTTTCTTGATATAAGAACTTAATGCAAAGTGGTTAATAACTAATCTGGTGATTTAGAGTGTCGAACACATGAGTTTTCTATCCTGTGATCTCTAAACCTGAAGGTTTTATCTTCTTGGTTTCTTCTGGTCTTTTTTTTTGGTGTTGTTGTATATACATAACTATGTATGTGGTGATAATATGTACAGTAACATGAGGTGTATGAGAGTTGGCAGAGATGGGCAGAGAAGCAGTACCAAGAAGTCTCATCTTACCATGGAAAGAAAATTGCTCCTTATGACTCTTAAGACCATGTTTATCAGCGTATCTTAGAATGAGGTTCTTAACTAAATTTGACTCTTTTTTTTTTTTTTTTTTTAAATTTTTTTTGTTAAGAGACGGCTCTTAAAACTCTTATTTAAGAGAAGTCTCTTAGGGTTTCTTAGTTAAAAGTTAAGAAACGTATTTTAGAAAAGTTAAGAACTTGTGCTAAGAGACCCTCAATGAACCTGTAACAAACCTTATTAAAACACTCAAAATTTAATTTTAAAACAGAAACATTCTACATCTTTTTATTCAATTCCAGTAACTTTTTTCTTTAATATAGATGGTCCGGGGACTGGAGGAATCTAAAGTTCACTTGCTTTGCGAGTACTCAGTAACGCAATTACACAGCTGTCTTACAAGTTACAATACAGACTAACCAGACTAATCCTAAAGGTAAACTTATGACTAGCCGAGAAAGCCAACGCACCAAGTAAACAGATAGCTTTTTCGAGTGATTATGATGATGATTAGTTCGACTGTATCTCTAAAATTTAGCTGTAAAAAGTTAGTTGTAGACAAGTTAACTTTAGCAAGTTGTTACTTAGCAAGTTGTTACTGTAGATTTTTTTTTGCAGAGATTTTTACTGTAATTAAATCCATTGTAGTTGTAAGCTATAGATTGTAGATATTTAAAAATAAAATATAAAAAATATGTGATGTATATATAAAATAAATATTTTTTGTCAATTAAATTATTTTTATCAATATTTGTAATAAATTATCAAATTTTACTATTATTTAAATTTGATATGTAAATAATATTTAATTATTTCAATTATTTAAATAATTTTAAAAACACCCAAGGTAATATTAAAAATATTTATAGATGTTTTTAATTACGATTATCTAATTTATTTGATATTATAAATAGTTTTTTTATTTTACCGATGCTACAACATACAAAAAAAATATGTAGGGTTTTTACCTAAAATACATAAGAAAAAGATTTATTTTAATTTTTTGCCGTAGCTTGAAAAGTAAAACTAAAGCATGATTGGTATAAGTTAATAGAAATTTGATGTACGCTTTAATTTTTAAAAATAAAACTACAACATGATTTGGTAAAGTTTAGTGTTTTAAAAACAACTAAAACTAATCAATCATCCACTATGTTCAGTTTGTGAGCTCTTTTATGATCAGCGTTTAATTCTCTATACTATATATTGCCATGGAGATAGATTGCCTTTCTTACGAGTAGACCATGTATAACTAGAGACCACAGAAAAAAAACAAAAACAAAAAAAGATCCAAGAGAAATGCCATTCTAAATAGTGAAAAAAGCTTAAGGATTATCCCCTAAGATAAGATAACAAAAAAAAAGCATCAGTTCTCATTCTTCTCACAAGATAAAAATGATGTGGCCTTCTGCAGCCTGAAGCAACGGGAAGTAAGGAACAAAAGGTAAGGAACATGTTACATGTTCCCAAAGTTGCACATGAGAGTGAGTTTCACGTCATTGTCCTTTCGACTAATCCCACGAGCACCCTTTATTTTTCACGTATCCAACGCTCCTACTTGTTCTTTTTTTCCCTTTTCTAAATTTTCTCAAGCGGTTTATATGTCATCTTTCCTTTATTCTAAAAGTAAGTAAGGTCTACCATATATGTTATCTTTAGACTCTAGTAATAGACAAATACTGACCGATCAATTGATCTAAAAAGTATTTTTCACAAAGTATTTTCTCAATATGTTAGTTAGAATCACTACCTAAATAACTAATAGTCGTCGACACTCTTTAACAAACATATTGAAAACTTTTTAGTCAAAAAACATATTGAAAATTTAAAATATGTATACTATTTTTACAATATATTGATCGATATCAATTTAAAGGAAATGCCTGATGTGAATGGATAATGGCCTAATTTGTTTCAAATAAAATACTAAATCTTAGGTATCCAATATTTTTTTGTCGGCAGGAATCCAATATTTAAATATTGCAAAATAGGATAACAATATTGACTAACGTCGTTTTTGGTATAAACGAAAAGATATGGCTTAACATGTGATGATTTGATGAGAATGACTAGTTTGTGGCTCTCCCCATGAGAGAAAAAAAAATACACAATATGTGTGGTTCCTTCTGTTCATTCAAGTGTTTGACGATATGTAGGGACCAATTTTACTTGGTTCCATGTGACATGTTTGGGTATGTGCACATGAAAACTATTTATATGAATTATGAAATAAGAGATCACTGAAAATCAATAAAGTGATCTATTTTATTGAAAAGTATAGACTTATTCGTTGTCTAAAAACATAGGCTAGGCTTGTGGACTTCGCCTTAAGTCTCAATGGAAACGATTAATATTTAGAACGTTAGTTAGAATCTTATCTAAGACTTTATGAAGAATCAAATGACATTTCAATGTTCAAGAAAAAAAATCATTGACATTTTATCAAACAAAGAAAAATTGATGGAAAGCTTTTTATTTAATTGGTCCCAGCTTATATAGCCATGTTCGTAGGGTCATCCATCTTCGAATTTTTTTTCTCTTGGTTCAATTTAAGAGGCGAGGAATATTCACAAACAAAGAACAAAGATTTTCCTCAGATATTGTCTTAGAAGGAACAAAATATATGAAAAGAAAAAATGTATTTCTGAGATACATATTGGTGTGTTTAGCAAAAAAAAAGATACATATTAGTGGCTTTTCATTATAATACTTAGATACATAAAATTGGAGGTTAGAGCCATACTATTTTTGTTTAAATAAAATTTAAGCCTATTGTGTAATAATAGGAATAGTGAAATGTGAATTTAATTATTCTTATTTGGCAAAATAAAAAACAATCTGATTATTCTTTTCAACAAAGAGAAAGTAAAAGGTACAATTAGGGTTTAAACAGTAATATGTTGCGTCGCTATTGGAGATGCAACTTGGGTTTAACTTAGGCATGTGCTAACATAAGGCCAATATTTAAAGAGCCCTTTGAAAAGGAACTTCATTATAAACTAGAGACTAAAGAGACATCACTCAAATAACAAAACTATGGATATATAATATACAGTTATGAATCGTTATCATAACCTAACATTCTCATCGGTCTAAACTTTTTCTGCTTAGAACAAAACATTTTAGATGAGAAAACTAAGTTCTATCTTATCAGGAAAGGAACAAACAAAAGCTAACCTAACTTTATGCTGTTACCGTTAATTAGATTTTCATTGGGAAAAAAAAGATTTTCATTGGTATTTGAACTAGTTAGGTTTTGATTAGCGTTTACGTACAAATTGTTATTATATCTAAAAAATGGATTAATTAAGTTTGGTTTTATGCCTTTCCATGGAGAATGTGTGCGAAAGTAAAAGGAACGGAGCGGTAATATTCAATCCATACGGACCATTGATACAGCATCACTATGAAGATAACCGTCGTCACCACTAAGGCTGAGCATTTTATCCGTTAAATTTGATTTGATTCGTTATTCGTTTCGATTCGAACCGAAAAATCCGGATATCCGTAAGCTGTCAAATCAAAGCAAATACTAAATGTTAATATTCGTTAGAAACGAAGCAAACCACAAATACTAAAAAATTTAGAGCCGGATATCCGATCCGCTCCGGCATTATACAAATAGATGTGTATTTACAAATAAATATAGAATTTTATATGTATAATTTTATATTATTATTATTTTAACATATTACTTTTATTAGTTTTATTTAAATTTTACTTATAATTTTTCTTATAAAATCATTAATTATCTAAAATTTTAATAATTTTCTAAAATTTTGTGTGTTTATAAGAAAATTTGATTAATTTTAGAATATATGGAACATATAGTTTCATTATTTTTTATTTTATATTATGTAAAAATACTTTTTTAAAAACAAGTTTGTATAGTTTTTTAAATTTAGTTGTATTAAACAAAGTAAACGAGATATCCGTAAATATCCGTAAATATCCGCAAATATTTGCAAATACTAAAAAAAAAAATCCGGATATCCGGAAAATCGGATATCCGTATTTCTTCGAAGCAAAGCAAATCGAAAAATCAGATATCCGTAAGATCCGAAGCAAATCATAAATACTAAAAATTATCGTGTTATTTGATCCGTGCCCACCCCTAGTCACCACCATTCATATCAAAAGGAAGTTTGACTTGTCAAAGACATATATTCGAGATTAGTTTACAATTTTACATATACAAATAATTAAATAGATTTAGAGATACCCTCTTTTGTCTTTCAAAAATATTATAGTCAATATCACCAAATATAAGTGTAAAAAAAGAATCTAATTTATCTTTCGGTTTATATTGATGTGGTGATTATCTGTGTAATATATACATCACAATATCACTTATGCATGAATAAAACAACCATACAGCCGAAAGAAAATTTAATTGGGCAACCTTAATTAGGTGATGGCAAGCTGGATTCAATCACTCAAATAGCTCTTTCACTATATTCTTAGTTTTTTCTTTCATATATTTGTTCACATCTTCTATTTTTGGGCGTTGTACAAGTTATTAGTTTAGATTCACGTAACCGGATGGGCTAAAATGTCAAACCAAAAAACAATATATGCAAAAAAATGGATAAGTAGCCAGTGAACACTCATCCTTACAAATTATTTAGAAAAGATAAAGTACAACTTACATTTATAGTCGAAAGTTTTTTTTTTTTTTGAAGAACGACCGGGTTATAAAAGAAGAACGAAGATATGAGTTTTGTTTTATTTATTTATTTGGGTCGAGCATGAAGAAAGGACAAGCAACGAGACCTAAAATTATTTACTGAAAGTAGGTATGGTTTGTGAATGTTAATGGTTAACGTGTGATTTTGTGAGAGAGGGATATTAGGTTAGTTGGGAATTGGTTTAACAACCCAAAACCATTTTAACTTACTTATTAAATATTACTAGTATATTAAAAATTAAAATAATATATAATAAATATTGAATATTTTACAAAAGGCCCCGCAGGTTACGGCCAATATAAAGAGCGGCCAAGCAGGTGGATTTCGATTACATGACATGTATGTTTCACAATCATATAATACTTTTATATCTTTACTAATTAAAACAGATTTTGAAATTTTGAATTATGAGGCGTCTTTTTTCTCATTCGCATAATAGTAACACTGTACAAGAAATAAAAGTATTTTAATTCTTCATTAATTGAATTTTCTTATAATAAAAAAAATGTAAAGATATCAAGTGATAGTAACTTAATGGTTATATCTTGCTCCATGTAGTGGATAATTCATAAATTATTCTGAATTACTATCTTAATTTCTTAAATATTTAGAGAAGGAATAACATGAAAATTTTCAGTATATATATAACAGGCGACTAAATGTCAGGAAAAAAACAGGAACAAAAACATACTCTGGGAAGATGTGAACTATTGTCTCACTCTCTTTTAGCAAAAATAATATGTAGCAAGTAATCAACTTAATTTCCTTTTCCTAATTAGCAGAATGTAGTATATAGTAAAATGCTAATGATATATAATAGTGTGAACGTTGTACGTACATTGATACATCTGTTTGATGATGGCTTCATCTTAACTTCAGCTAATAGATTGACAAGTACATTCTAACGATCTTTGGGATGATCGACCAAGTTCAACGATTTTAATAAGAATCTTGTCAATATTAGGCACATTATCTTACTTTGTTAAAATTATAATATAGTGGATCATCTATGAAACTAAATAAGATAATCCCCTAGACATTATTTGAGAAGTGATTTGCCATGTATCATCACCATATTAATTTTAAAAGGAAAATGATGACATCAATAATGACATGGCTTAGAGTTAATTGTGACATGGACATATACATTTATTAATGATTTATATTTTTGGTAAGTTTGTTATGATATGGTAACAGTTAATAAATCATCATTAAAATTAATATAATAATAAAAATAGAAATATAATAATTTATAATTATGAAATATGATTTATTTTTATTTTTATAATTATATAATTTTTATGACTAAAATAATTTTTCACAAATTTATGTTGTTTTTTTTTTCAAATTCCAGTTACATTAGTTTTATAAATTTTATAAATAATATTAATTTGGTGTTTTGAAAATTATATAACTAAAAACAATTTCTCTTAATTTTATAGAATTTGATTTAATATATTGTGACCAAAATAAAGAGATAAAAATATTACCAAAATTATAATTTTAAATATATACAAATGTATTATTAAATAAAAAATATATTTTATTTTATATATAATTAAATGAACATGTAAAATTGAATATTGTAAGAAAATAATAAAATTTGTAAACTATAAAAAATATATTTAAATTTAAATTTTAAAATTTTTATTTCTGCACTTGGTGCAGGAAAACATCTAGTTAAATATTATTGGCAGGAAGGGATATTGAGACAGAAGAGAAACAAACTGATATACATTTTTATTATAATTTAAACCGAAAAGGTATTTTGCTTATTTTTCTTTGAAGTGTTGTAGGTATATAAGATATTACTATGCATATATAAACACAGAAGGTATTTTTTTCTGCTTTGCCAAAAATATATATGTTTCTGCTTTCTGTATGGTTTTTGAGACCAGTGATACTAGTTTGTTGTCGTCAGAAAATATTTCTAGAAAGAAATCCATTGGAAAACATATAGTAGAATAAAACATCGATGTACAACAACTCAAGACTTCACACAAACTTTACGTATTAGATTGATAATAGGCAAGTTTACGTACTTGTTCCGATTTGTCCATCGGAGAAGAAATGAAATTTTAATTTAAAAAAAAAAGTTTACATATTTGTCTAGCTATAAAAGGGTTCATATACGAACATATTATTCTCCATATAAAAACTAATTAATATCAACATGAGAGAAATAAATTAGGTATTTAGGAAAACCCAGTCGGGGAGATTTAGCATCAACTAATAAATAGCTAGTGATCACATTAAATAGTCGCAATCATTTACAAATTTACATGATTATGACTTAAGAATATGAATCCGACATTAAGAGTTGATACATATCACATGGCATCACAATGGTGATAACGTCACCCACGTTTCTAAAAGTAAAAAAAAATGATTTACTTTTTACAAATAAAAGATATAATTTAAGACTTCGGGTCATATATTTTTTTGTTCGTTTTTGAATTTTCTACATTTGAATAGCTTGGTTGACTTATGTATGCTACGGAGCTTAGAGCATGATTAATGGGGATCTTAAGAGGGTTCTTAAGAAAGAGAGCCCACAAAAGAATAAGAACCAAGTTCTTAAATCACTTAATTAAGAACCAACTTTATTTGGGTTCTTATACTATTCACGGGTCCCACTGACACGTGGCGACCCGTGATTAGTTTGTTTTTAATTTTTATTTTTTTTTCCAAAAAAAAAAAAAAAAAAAAAAAAAGAACCCCTGAGGGATTCTAGGGTTAATCATTGTCTTAGTTATAATGTGTGGTCTTTGTGCATATCGTTGTATAGTAAGTAGGTCCGTATCTTTATACACTAATAGAAGTGTATACATACACTCAGTTCTCCACGTTCTGAAAGTCTGAAGAGAATATGGATTATGTAGCTCTCATTATTGTTCATATACGAAAAATGACGAAAAGCAACGTATTTTTTAATATTCGTTGCAGCGCCTTGTTTTAAGCGAATGTTAGTTAGTTAATTAAGATGCTTTGCCTAGTTAAAGAAGTCGTTTTGGCAAAAAGTTATAGCGCATTAACATAATAGAGTTACATAGGAGGAGGACGCATCTGCATCAAAAAATTTCAAATCTTTTCAAAAGAAATTAGGTGTCAGCAAAAATGGAAAAGGGCTCAAAAAGCAAGAGTCTCGTTAGAGGATCCCTAGCAGCAACAGTAGAATGAACGTAAATACAATTAAGGGAATACTTAAATACTTCAATAAAATGCTCTAAATATCATATCAGAACCTGTAAAATGGAATATCATGGTAAAACTCTTTGACATTTGTAAATAATATTGAGGAGAAAAGTTAAATATGACTTCATCAATTTGGCAGCTGCTTAATTTTAATTTTCATTTGTTATTAATTTGCCCTTGCTCCTACCATCACGCTAAATGTTATCAATATTTTCATACACGCAGACAAACATGCTCAAAGGGTGGTTGTCTGGTTTACATCTGACTAAGAAGAAAAACACATTATTATAATATCAGGACATAACTTTATTATATTGCGGAAAGAATTTAAATTCCTTTTTGTCAAAAAAGAAGTTAAGTTCCAACGTAGTTTTGTATGCATATATACTTTGCATATTTAGCACATTAAGAACAAATCCACATTAATATATTGACACACGTATATAAAAATCCACTGTTTATCCAAACGAACAAAAAAACTTATTCCAAACGAACAAAAAAACTTATCTGTTTTTTAGTGATCGACTGTTGCTGTCAATATAGTTATGTATGGTAGCAGCGAAAATTCAGCGACATAATTTAGTTTTATCTTTTGACAATTAAACGTGTTTTTACTACAAAGTTAGCTAGTTCAAACCCAAGCAAATTCAAAATTCACTTAAGGTGGTCTTCTTTTCCGTCGTTATGGAAATATTCAAATCTATGTTCACAATACTTTGGAAAATATAATTATCGATGATATGCACATACAATTTATGCAGATATTGAATATGCGTTAGTACCCAAGTCTCTGTTTATAGACGATTTAACTAAACATAGCTGATGTTAGATACTTGCTCTCACTTATGTTTCTTTTTGCCATATGTAGTTACACATGTTCTACGCAAGTATTCGAAGAAAAAAATTGAAATACGAGGACACAATTTATTAAGTTTTTTAAACTTTTAATTTAAAATCAATTAGTGATAAATAGATTGGTACAAATCACTTATATATTATTTAAGTTACTTATATATTTTCAATGTGAGATTTTATCACCTACACCATTCTCCGAAATAATAGTGTGTATAACTATTTTAACCTCGCATAATCTATCATATTTTTTCCAAAAAATATTTTATTTTCTAGCAATTTTAAAAGAATTACACCTTCTTTAGATTATTAATTCATGGAATGATCGGATCACTGTTCGGGCTGGATTAATAGGGCAGAGTGTGAATCTGCTCTGATACTTTATTAAGTTTCTTTGACTTTCAAATTAAAATCAATTGGCAGTAAGTGAATTGATCCAAATCACTTATATATTACTTAAGTCTCTGTCATATTTTCAATATTTATTTTTTCTCTAACATTCTCCCTCCATATAATGGTACATATAACCATTACTTTCACAAAAGTTATCATATCTCATTCGAGATAGTGCTTTACTTTTCTAACAGTTTCAAAAAAATTAAGTTTTTTTAAGCTATTAATTTGTGGGATCATCTCGTTGTTCGAATCAGATTTATGGATCAGGGTGTAGATCTGCTCTAATATCATGTATAACATTTCTTAGACTTCTGACTTAAAATTAATTAACGATAAATAGCTTCTGTTATATACTAGTTTACATAACTCCAAACAAATGAATCGACTGAAAGGTTGATACTAAGCAACGTGTTTTTAAATTTTGGGAAGTGAGGAGATGAGCATGAGAGTATCACTGATTAGTTACTCTATTCGTAGATGAAACCATTTAACACCATTAAACAATTGAAAGATGATGGCTTCGTGTCAACTTTCTTCTGCTTATCTATCAATAGATGCTTACTACGTTACCTTGAGACACATACAGGGGTATCTCTATTTTCATTTATTTATCTTTTACATAATGATTTAGTTATACAATGTTTTATTTTTATAGTAAATAATAAAAAAAAGTTGGTCTGACTGGAAAAAATTCTTGAATATCTAAAAGTAAATTTAATAACTAGGTATACATTCATTAATATTTTGAAACAAATTATTACTACATCCGTTTCGATTTAGTTGTCGTTGTTGTAGAGAATTTTTTTTGTTTCAAAATAAGTGTCGTTTTATAATTTCAATGCAAAATTTATTAGTTTTATCTGTTATTCTATTTTTTTATTGGTTGAAATGTGGTTAGGTGTATAGGTATTTGTGTTTTTATCTAGAAAATATATAAAATTAAATGGTTTCTTAATCTGCGTGTAAAAACCTAGAACGACAAGTAAAACGAAACGGAGGGAGTAACTATTAACTGTATTAATTTATCATAAAATGATTATTTCATATATTGGAATTAGGAAACAGACCGACGACCGTCAATGCTATTCTGTGGACTCATGTTTTGAGCTGAAATTACGGAAACTTGGCTGTAGATTTCTGCAGTTGAAATTATTGACCTTGTTAAATTTAAGATGTGCATTTATATTCTCGATGCTCAAAGTAAAATGTCATCACAATATCTATATTCTAACTAACCCTAATAAATACATCAGCAGAAACACCGAACAAGCTCCTTACAAGTTAGATACTTCATAACCAAACACATGTCATTATTCAGTGATAAAACTTAATGTACATCAACGACATTTTTTCACATAAGCCAGACACGACTGCATTGATCGTACCAAGATTTGATAGTTTTGGATATAAATATACGACTGTTACACATCGAAATATTAGATTGAGATAAACGAACGACAAAGCTATACGTTTCTTGATACATCGATCTCAAAGCAGACCACTGTGACCCACTTGGATTTCGACTTGAATTTTCTATGTCTTTATTTTATTTTCTTGCTTTTCTTTTCTTTAGATCACAATTATTTGCATCAAGCGTACTAAATACAATTTTTTGATTTAATATGTAATATTTTTTTTTGTAACTTAATATGTAATAGTCTCTATATGATATTGTTAATTTTCTCAATTGTTTATTGAAAAATTAATATAGTTTCCAAGTGAAGATTTGTGTTTATGTCTGTTTGAAGACGCCTGAAAAAATAATAAACACACAACTAGTCTTGTAGCTCACATGGCGTGACTTTGTTTTTTTTCATGTAACTAAATATTTAAGACTTCAACGGTTTTTGGTCCCAACAATAAAATAAGTTTTTATGATATACTTCGTTCATTAATACTATTACATTTAAATTTAATTTTAGTAAGCTTTTATATATATATATATATATATATATATATATATATATCTAGAAAAACCAATGTTTTAAAATCTGGATCAATACGGATTCGGTATAGCTATTCATTGACTGGTTAAACTGGTTCAATCGATCGAATTAAAAATTTTCACTTTATAAATTAAATAAATATAAACATATATTTACACTATATAAACTTAAATATAGTTATACATCTAATATGTTATATGTTCTTTTTTATTAATTAAAAATAAACATAAATATATATTTTAACTATATACAGTAAACAAGTAAATATTATGTATAAAAAAATTGATATAAGATTATAAGTATGGTAAAATAAGAGTAGTATATAATACCTAAAAGATATTTTAACATTCTTTCTTAAGAAAATAAAATTAAAAAAAAAATTAATTAAATAGTGATAGTTAAACATTGGTTATGTAATATTAAATTTTAATAACAACTAAAAATACATTAATTATATGTTGATATTTTAAAACCAAATTTTAAAATTGACTCGAATCATCAGTTCTACTGTTTTTTTTTAAATTTGGGTTTTAACTCGAATTGGAATCGGTTTATTCAACGAGTTACGGTCGGACCGGTTCGATTAGTCGTCCAATCCGGTTTTTAAAACCTTGGGAAAAACTGAAAAATCGCATTAGGAGCCTTGTTAGGGGATTAACCAGTGGCAAAAACGTAAATATCCACTCACTAAGTTTTTTTATAAATTGAAGCACTCCCCTCCTCTGCTTTGTCCAATTCTAAACCAAACAACATATTCTCATAATCATCTCTCTTGTTTCCTCTTTAAGTAAGGAAGAAAGATCAAAGCTTCTACGTAATCATTTCCTCTACATTACTAGTTTAACCTCCTTTCATCTTCTTCAACAAGAATGCTATAAACTAATCAATCTTACTACATATCTGCAGGTTTTTTTTAAAAAGATAACAAAATGGGTCTTGTCAGCTTCTTGATTATACTCACCCTCGGAGTAATGACTTCACGTGTGAATGGATACGGTGGCGGTTGGGTAAACGCACACGCCACATTCTACGGCGGTGGTGACGCCTCCGGCACAATGGGAGGTGCTTGTGGGTACGGAAACCTTTATAGCCAAGGGTATGGAACCAACACCGCGGCTCTGAGCACGGCTCTGTTCAACAACGGGTTAAGCTGCGGTGCTTGCTTCGAGATACGTTGCCAGAACGATGGAAAATGGTGTCTCCCTGGCTCAATCGTCGTCACAGCGACTAACTTTTGCCCGCCGAACAACGCGTTACCGAACAACGCGGGAGGTTGGTGTAACCCTCCTCAGCAGCATTTTGATCTCTCTCAGCCTGTGTTTCAACGCATCGCTCAGTACAAAGCTGGCATTGTCCCTGTCGCCTACAGAAGGTAAGCTTCTTCTTCACATACTATGTTTTTAACCTGAAACAGAGCTGCTCTGTTTTTACTCTGTTCCAAAACAGAGGATGAGTTTAGAAGCTTACTCTGTTTCTGATTTTTGGTTTTATTGAGTGACATTTTCTTCAAGTTCACTGTTTCAACAAACTACAAGTCTGAAAAACAAGAAACAGAGCTGCTCTGTTTTGCTCTGTTGCAAAACAGAGGATGTGTTTAGAATCTTACTCTGTTTCTGCTTTTTGGTTTTATAGAGTGAAATTTTCTTCAAGTTCTCTGTTTCAACAAACTACAAGACTGAAAAACAAGAAACAGAGCTGCTCTGTTTTTACTCTGTTTTAGAAGCTTACTCTGTTTTTGATTTTGTTGTTTTGTAGAGTGCCTTGTGTGAGAAGGGGAGGTATAAGGTTTACCATAAACGGACATTCTTACTTCAACCTTGTTCTGATTACTAATGTCGGAGGAGCCGGAGATGTTCATTCGGTGTCGGTTAAAGGATCAAGAACAGGATGGCAAGCCATGTCAAGAAACTGGGGACAAAACTGGCAGAGTAACTCTTACCTGAACGGACAAGCTCTCTCTTTCAAAGTCACAACCAGCGATGGTCGAACCATCGTCTCGAACAACGTTGCTTCAGCTCGCTGGTCCTTTGGCCAGACCTTCACCGGCGCACAGATACGCTAGGAAGGGGTGTTTTGGTAAACATATCATATCATTTGACTAAGTGAAAACAAGTGGTTCGTGTGTGTTGTATGTAGTAGAAAGTTTAGAGAGGGGGCATATTAGTAATTTGGTCCGTTCTAACCTAAAAAGAAGTGGTGCTTCAAGTGCTTGATTTTCAGCAAGGCCTTGATAGCATCATCTTTTCGGGGACTCTTTCTATTATTGGTAAGGTTTGTTTTAAGTTTTATTGATGCAGAGGTGGAGTTAAAGTACCACCCGCTAGTAGTTATTGTGTTTGTATCTCCACTTGAAGCGAGAGGGAGAGTTTCAGCTTTCAAGGATTGTTAGATTGTATTATGTCGTTAAGTCATCATATGTGTTGTAAATTTTCAATTTATACAAGTAAAGAATATTGGAGTTGTTATTATAATTTGTGTCTTAAATTGCATATATTTGTCTATTACGATCACGTCCGGCATATATATACTGGGAATGCTGTAAATTAATTCACTTGAACTGCATGAAAATAATTAAGTGTTGAGACACCATTTAACCGTAAACAATACCACTGATATTTCATTGTAACAACTTTATGATAGAATCTATAAAACTATCTTTCTAAATTTTTGAATTCATTTTAGATAGTAAAAGAAAGTTTTTTAAGATAATCTTTAAAACAAAAAAAATCAGCAAAAAGTTAACAAAAATCAATTCACAGCTTAACCGACAAATTCAAAAGAAATACAAGTTTTTATATGTATAAAATGAAAATAATGTACCAAAAGTTTCATATAAAAGCATTGAACAAATACATTTAGAAAGCATTTGCATCTTCTAAATGTTTTTCCAACAACAATTGATTGGAAACTAAGGAACATAATAATGTTTTGCCAATCAAGATTTAAGTCGTGTTATCAAATTTTTAATAATGATTCTAATAATGACAACTACATAATCATTTGGTAAGTAATGTAAAAAAAGATTTAATTGTAATGCAAGCACCACGTATTGACAACAGAAAAGGAAAAGAAGAGGATACGATTTTGAGACCTATCAAGGTAGGTCAAAAAATTACAGAAGGAAAAAAGAACTTTCACTGCATTTTGGAGAATGTCGTGAGTTACAAGCAACTTAATATGGTATCATATATATATACTTAGTATTTTTTTGTTTCCCTGTAATTTATCAATCCTAGCTTCTTCCGCATTCTCTGATCAAGGCTTCCTGTTTTACCGGAACTACTTGTAAGTTTGGCTGCTGCATGTTTAGATATGTCAGAAGAAACAGTCAGCAAAACATGACCTGCAATAACAGAACTCTGAAGCAAATGAATGATGAGTAAAACCGTTGTTTTACCAGTGAAACCGAAGCATCATCAAAGACGTTAACAGGATAAGTTAGCGTCTCAGAAGAAGCCAAGTTTCCTCCAAACTGAGGCTTATAATTAGATGCTTCCAAGATCTGGCTAACGTAGTAATCCGCAGGAGTTCCTAATAGATTCCACTCAGCTAGTTGCTGAAGCCTTGGATCATTTAAGAAGCTGAGGTTGCTTAATTGATCAGCCGATGTCCCAGGAATGCCACTGGTCTCTAGTTTTGGAGTTTTGATAACTGAGCTTTTACCAAAGAGTCCTGAGTAACTTTCAAGATTTGAGTCTTCTTCTTTTATAGAAACATTCATGTTTTCATCAGTACGAACCCATGAGAAATTCTCAAGATGTTGCTCCATATCCATTATATCTATGTCACTTTGTATCTGCATGAACACAATGTGTACACTTTAGTACATGAATATCCCAAAAGATGATTCAAAACTAATTCTCTACCTGATTTTTGCATTCAGTGGGCATAAGTTGCTGCTGCTGATGTTGCATCATGTTCTCCTGTTGTTACAATAAGATGCATAAGTTTGGTAAGATCAGACCTAATTAACTAATCATTAGGGAGATGGATTATACCTTACGAGCACGGATTTGATACAAAGACTGTCTTACTGAATTTTCTAGTTGCTGCAAATCATCTATGTTGTCAATCTTCTCAACCTTGGTCCAATAGCTATATTGAAGAACCATATTATAACTCACAAATGAGATAACATTGACTGAAAGTATGTAGAAGATCTTGGCACCTTAATCTTGCGTGTGTTTCTGATAAGTGTGTTTGTAGAAACCTGACCTTTTCACTTAGAACCTGAAAAAGCACTCGGTTGCGAAAATAAATGTGAGATATCAAACAAAGTCACATATTGGAAGTTTAGACAAAGAATGTCTAATGTATAAAGAGAAGTTTAACTCTAATTAGTACAAAACCTTTTGGGAAGGAAACCAAAAGTAAATCCATGCGGATCAGATTTTTAGGCACAAAGTGGATAATACCGTACTAATCGGACACTAAATTGTTGGATAAGGGCTTATACAAACATAAACAATACCCTTGAATTATGAGATATTTCAGTTTCATTATTAACATCATAGGAGTTATAGTTGTACATACCTCAAGTGTTGATTTGCTGAAAAGAAAATGAAAACAAACAACGTTAGTAATACTCACCAAAACATAAATAAGAACAAAAGAGACTGAACAAAACTATTTCTTGATAGATATGAGTAAGACACACCTTCTGTCTAGAAACTCTGATGTAATTACATCATGGCCAAGGCTCATAAATGTTCTCTTCAAGGCCTGAGAGAAAAAGTAGTGTTAACAAACTGTTTAGGAGATGAGAAGAGAAAGATAGCAAAACAAAAACTACTTACTTTAAGACTTTCCAACGTCCTCGTTGCCCTTTCTTGAGGAGGAAGTTGAGCAAGCTTGGAAATGACTTCTCCAATGCTAAACAAAAGACAAAAACACTTAAAAACAGAACAACAGTGTTCAAACAGAATGATCTCAGACCTGTGTTCTCCGGTGCAGAGAGAAGGGTTTCCTGAGGGAGAGAACATGAGAAGCACAAGATCAATGTCGCATAAGATGGATAACTCTTTAGCCTTTTTCATGATCCCATTTTTCCTTTTGTAGTAGGTAGCTTGACGTGCACTCATGTTATCTAGTTTTTTTATCTTTAGCTTCATCCTGCCCATCCTGCATAAACTTTTTGAATTAATCAAAACATATGCAACACTGATTCAAGAATGTAATGCAAATTGTAACACCCATTTTAAAGATTCATAACTTTCATCAATAAAACGGGTATTTACCAATATTAGGAAAATCCATAAGAAGAAAGATTATAAATGGAAATAGAAAGAAACCCTAATCAAATGTAAGGTTAACCAAAAACAGGAAGAGGAAACTAACCTAATTTAAGAAACAAAACTTTCCTTCAATTCAGATGCTGAAACAAAAGAGGAAAACACTTTCCTTATGGGGAATAAAGGGAGAATGATCGTGTAGAGCTTAGAGACGAAGAAGGATCGTGAAGGAGAGAGAAGAAATAGGTTTGTGATGGGGACGACAGGTGAGACCGCCAAAATCGGAAACTAGGGTTTGAATTGAAAGCTGGAGAATAGGAAACTTTGGGATCGTTACATAAGTTATTCACAGAACAGAAACAACGTATTACCCGCTCGTTTTATTGGACCACTCATTTGGGCTAACCACCAAAATAACAGGTAACCAATAGCTACTAACCAAACAATACCAACGTGTCAATTTCTAGAAGTGTGGTTCGAGACGACTAAGTAACCACGGTCCACAAGTATTTTGTAACCAAGAGCTTGTGTTTATGCTATATTTGTTTAAAATCTTTTTAACGTTTTCTTGATCTATATCGACCAGACCGACCCAGTTCACTAAGATATAGACGATGGTGGTGAAAGAAACAACGACTTGCTCACTTGGCTAGCTATCTCACTATTTTATGTACGATCATGCACATTTTTTTTAAAGAAAGCATGTACGATAAAATACACTACTTATTTTCATAAATACATCATTTTTTTTTCATTTTGTAATGCTAGTTTTGAATAAAACTGTTTGGGATAATATAATGAATATGAGTCTAATTGTTCATTGTATTAATTTTGTTAAAATGAATATGATTATATATATATATATAATTATTTCATCATTTGAAAATTGATTATATTTATAAACTTTTAAATAATAGTTAGCTGATTTTTGGATTAAAATAGTAATTAGTTATAATGGATAAAACCTTTGAATTTTTTAAGAAACTTTCTTTTAAATTAATATTTTTCATATACTTTTTAATGGTAGAAAATAATTCTGTAATTTGTTTTAATTATTTATAATTAAATTATAAAAACTTTAACTGCAGGATTTTTTTCTTCTCAATTTGCTTCAGCCCCCTAAAGGTTGATGCACAGTGAAGTCATTGCCTAGACCTGGATATTTTGTTTGGACTCAAAAATCCAAACATAATCTGATTGGAAACCAAACATAATCTGATTGGAAACCAAACTAGAAATTTATAAGTACCTGTTGGATCTAAAATTGTCTTACCCGAAAGAATCGAAATTGAAAAAAACGATCTGAATAGAATTGAACCCGAAAAGAATTGATCCGAATAGATTCGAGCCACTAAGAACCGCTTTATACTCTATTTAAAAACATGAATATCCAAGGCTATAATTTCATATGTTCTATTTTCTATATTTTAGTTTATGATTTAGTTGAAATTTTTTTTTTGTAATATTTTCAATTAATATAAAACTTTAAATGTTAAATTTAGAGTGTAAAAATGTTCAATTTCAATTATTAATAATTTATTATTGGTTATTTTACAAAAAAACGATAGATTTTGGCTAAGTATTAATCGATTTTGGGTACTTTGGCTCTTTTTTCATACTTTAGATACTCAAATCCGATTTACATCCGTTATGGATCGGAAAATTACATATATTTTAGTTATAGATTTGAATCGAATTGGATCCGAAAAGAACCGACCTGAATCCAAATTGAAAATTCTCAAATATCTATTAGGTTCAAATATTTAGAATTCGAAAAACTTGAATCCGAAAGGAACCAACCTCAACCTGATCCAAAGAACTGAATGCCAAAGCCTACGGGTACCATTAAAATGGCAGAAAACGTTGGGAAGTTAATTGAATCAGAGTTATATTTTGCAATTCTAGTTACATAAGTCTTTCTTTCATTAACCAAAGTCAGACCGGATTTTAAAGAAAAACATATCAGTTATTGTTCGGTTTTCAGGTGGTTTTCCCTAGCGGTGGGGAACGTTACAAATCGACTCAACTATTTGACTTTGTGGTATGTGAAGCAGAGAGTATGACATTTTGATGATGTAGACAGGCATGATATTTTGTTCGATATTTTCCACTTTCTCAATTCCGAAAATATAAATATAAATGATTGATTTACATTTTTTGTGTGAATTAGTGTGCAATAAAATCGTTAATAATGTTTGAAAAAAAAACAAAAAAAAATCAGTCATGACAATATTATTTTTTCTCTGGTTGGATTTAGCTTAAAAACTTGATATTCATACGATTATTGCTTAATCAGATTCGAGTTTCCAAATAATATGTTGAATTAGTACACTATCCAATTTGGATTGGAGATTGTGGAGGAGTAAGTAGATCAAAGGACAAGGGACTATAGACAAACAAATCATAGATTTCACCTTTGAGATAAAGTTTATTCGTTAAAATCAAATAAGATTTAAATATTTAATAGATAAAAGTTTTACATATTATCATATAAGGACGAATCATTTTTGTTGTTGTACGTATAAAGATATTAGCAAGGATAATAGCAATTACACTGGGGAGGAACTATAGGAGCAGTGACGTCGTCACACCTTCCAATTCCTTTGTATTCAGCCTTGCACTTATCTCTGCATTGCTTTCCTCCTTCACACGTCCACGTTTCAAAACAATCCTTTGCTTCTCCTACCATTTTCTTGTTTCCTATTAATTATAATCGTAACAAAATAGAACAAAAACAAACATTTGTATTTAAAATTTACAAAATTCTCAGTTAACTTAAGTATACAACAAAGTTTTTGTTTGTAGATAAATTTTCTAAGCAAATAATAAAACTTTACCTGAAGAAGAAATGATGAAAACGATCATGAATACAAAGAGAATAGAAGAGAAAGAGATCTTCATTTTTTTTATATTTTCTTTGGGGTTGAGATGATTGAAGAGAATGTGATTCAACTGATGATGATCTACCTTTCGGATTACCTTTATATTTATAGGGAAAAATAACGCAAATGTGTAATTTTTAGTCAAAGTAATATTCATTCCTAGTCAAAGTAAATATGTACCACTCCAAGTCAAAGTAAATGCATATATATTCTTATAGTAATATCTTACTTAATTAGTAATTTTTATGTATTTCTTATTACCAAATCAAATAAATTATCTCTTGAATAATTTTGTTAGAAATATTGAATAAAATTATAAAACTCATTGATGACATTCCAATCTTTATGATATTTTTAGTCAAAGTAAATATACATATATATTCTTACTTCAATTCCTAGTCAAAGTAAATATGCATATAATGTTTTGCCTATTTGAGTACTTTCTTATTTCTTAATATCACATATTATAATTTTCATGATTTTCATAAATTAAATTTTAACTTTAATTTTTAATGTCTAAATGTTAAAAAAATTGCAAAAAATAATTATGAAAATTTGAAAAGAATAATCATATATTGATGGTTTAGCGTTACGTGGATTTTGGGAGTTGAGATCCAGATTCCAATCAACTACTCTACAACACTAAAAATGTTTGAACACACTTGGATATAAAAATAATGTCTTGCGTGTCATTTAAATATTTAAAGGAAGAGTTTATTCGTAAAATATATCTCAACTTGAAAATTAATCTGAGCTCTTTGATAAATATGGAATATCTTACGTTAAGAAAATTAGAAAAGAAAACTGAGTAAGGTTATTCCTAATCAAAGAAGGCACTAATATTAATCAAATTTATGACAAGAGAAAAAAAAACAATCAAATTTTATTCAAACCGGAAACATGCTGGTTTAGAATTCGTCCAGATAACCGGTTGCGAGCGAAACTAAACCGGGTTTAAAGAAACATTACCCAAACGGACCAAAACCCTCAGACCTCTGTCTGTCTGTCTGTTACCCACACTTCAGTGTCGAGAGTGAGAACACAACCATGGCGGCTACCACGACTCTGGGCTTTGTTCTACCGACTGGTTTGTCTCCCCGTCGTGGTGGCTTCAGGGTTTCGTTGATCCGATGCTCCGCTTCTCCTCTCACCGCCTCTGGTAGGCTTTTTGTGTAAAGGTTAAAGCTTTCGACTTTCTTTTTTCAAACCATCGAACATACATAGTTTGAAAATGAAGCCAAATCCTTTCATCGTAGGTCTTGTGGAGAAGCCTTGGGATTCATATAACGCTAGGCTTGTGTTAGAAGACGGCTCCATCTGGCCAGCTAAGTCATTTGGTGCTCCTGGAACACGTGTTGCTGAATTGGTCTTTAACACTTCCTTGACAGGGTGAGACTTGTTTGTTTTGAATCAGAGCTTACTTGCATATTTGAATGGAGTTTGATGATTGTGTGTGTCTTTGAAAAGGTATCAAGAGATCCTGACTGATCCTAGTTATGCCGGACAGTTTGTCTTAATGACAAACCCACAGATTGGTAACACTGGTGTGAATCTCGGTAAGTTGAAAGTCCAAGACTTTGATTGAATGTTTTTTCTTTCTTTTGAATACTAGGAGGTTCCCCATAATCCTCCTAGGCCCGAAACCAAATCATTTTGATATTAGTTTCATCCCAACGGTCACTCAAAATAGGGACACAATACGCAAGTTTTGTATACCTCTATGTACTTATCTCTTTAGTATGTTTAATGTTTGTTATAGATGATGAAGAATCTGAGCAATGCTTTCTTGCTGGTTTGGTGATTAGAAGTCTAAGCATCAGGTTAGTGTTCATTCTCATATCACCCTAAGAACTCTTGAATCCTCCATCTTGAATATCGTAGACGTATGTTTCAGTACCTCAAACTGGAGATGCACTAAGACACTTGCTGACTATCTAACCGAAAGGAACCTCATGGGCATCTGTAAGTTCCTTGTGTCTGTTCACAATGCTATGTAGATTCTGCATGTTATAGCATTTGGTTTTGAAAACATCTCTGGTGTTTTGCTTAGATGATCTTGACACTCGAGCTATAACCCGTCGGTTAAGAGAAGAAGGTAGTCTTAACGGTGTGCTGAGCACAGAACAAACCAAAACAGACGAAGAGCTTCTGCAAATGTCCCGTTCTTGGGATATTGAAGGTATTGATCTAATAAGTGACGTTTCATGTAAATCTCCTTACGAGTGGGTCAACAAAACAGACCCTGAATGGGATTTCAACACGGCTACACGCGAGGGGAAAGCCTACAAAGTGAGTTTATCACTTCTCTAGTTCTTCTCTTATTGATGCTGTTAACAACCTTCTTACTCTCTCTCTCTCTCTTGCTATTGAAAGGTTATTGCATACGACTTTGGTATCAAGCATAACATCTTAAGACGCTTGTCCTCTTACGGATGTCAAATCACTGTTGTTCCGTCGAAATTTCCAGCTTCTGAAGCCCTTAAAATGAATCCAGATGGGATTTTGTTCAGCAACGGTCCTGGAGACCCTTCTGCTGTTCCATATGCTGTTGAGACAGTCAAAGAGCTTCTCGGTAAAGTTCCTGTGTATGGTATCTGTATGGGGCATCAGTTGCTTGGACAAGCTTTGGGTGGTAAGACCTTCAAGATGAAGTTTGGTCATCATGGAGGAAACCACCCGGTCCGTAATAACAGAACTGGCCAAGTGGAGATCAGTGCTCAGGTGCAAACATCATGTTTTAGATTCCAAGCATGCTAACAAAGTAATAACTGAGTAGCAGAGGAACTTTAATCATTGTGTTTTTCTGTAATTTTGGACAGAACCATAACTATGCGGTTGACCCGGCTTCACTTCCCGGAGGTGTTGAAGTGACACATGTCAATCTCAATGATGGAAGCTGTGCGGGTCTATCTTTCCCGGCGATGAATGTCATGTCTCTCCAGTACCACCCTGAAGCCTCCCCTGGACCTCACGACTCTGATAACGGTAACTTTACTTTCTTTATTATCAGACGAGTGATCCCAAACTCTAGTGAAAGACACAGGAAGAGTAGTAATGTGTGTTTTTTGTTTGTGATTGCAGCATTTAAAGAGTTCATAGAGCTTATGAAGAGGTCGAAACAAAGCTCCTGATCATATGGGAAGGAAACCAAGTCTTTTTCTTTGTACTATTTGCTTCACACTTAAAATAAACACGAGTGTTTTGTTAGTGACAATGGAGTGAAATTATTGTTCTTGATGTCACTATGTTAAGAAACCAACATCACACACCTAATAAATAAAGCTTAAGTTAAAGAGAAGAATGGAACCCGTAGAACACCTCCATGGAGAGATACTATGGTGAGAACCTTCCCAGTGGAGGTGGTCTTACATGCTCAACCGAGAGGGTTTCTCTTAAAATACACTTACATGGTTATGATTGGTAATTAATCACATTATTATATCCAACATAATTATATATTTGATGTAAGAAAGTCAACTTGAAATTACAAAATGTTACTAGTAGCTTTTCTAACACAATCAATCAGCTTCCAAACGATTTTCTTCTGTAAACGGAAAATTATTATATGACCCATACATGTCGAACTTATCACGTAGATAATGATATTATTACACATTTGTATATAAATTTTCACTGGGATTATTGTCATCAAGTGACACATGAATGATGTCACTGTTTTTCAAACAAATAATTTACAGTTTTAAAAAAAAATTATTTAGAAGTTCTTCTGCTTTTGTTTGCATCTGGATCTGTGCATTACAAGCACATTCGAGTGAACTTGGGCCCGTTAAAGCTAAAAAGAGAATAATAATCGATGAGAGGCATCTCTCTTTCAGACCTGCTTTCGATTCAATTTCAACATTATTCAAGAATCTCCTTTTGTTCTCTTCTTTATTAGCTTTCATCATTTATCGTTTATCATATTTTATCTCATTACAATGGATGATAAAAGTGTTTTTGTTTTGTATTAAATCAAAGTACAGAAGAAAGCAATGAAGTATACTGTATAGAAACTTAATGTAAAACTAGCATCTAAGTCATATATATATATATATATAGTTCATTTTTCTCTTCATTACTTCTCTATACATGTGAAAATAAATGTTCAATCCAAAAACTAGATTACGATGGTATGATATCAACCTTGTCGCTGTCATTCTTGAAAGGCATGCAGCTCTTGATTCTTATTTGTATAGCACGTAACGCTTCATCATGTGATATGATGTATAAAAGCTTGATTCCATTAGCTTTCATTGGTATAGACAGCGGTTTTTAACAAGTTATTAGAGAATATATGTTTCTTTTAGCATCAGAGAAAAGTATATTAAATAGGTGGTTATAAAGAGAAAGTTGTATGATTATGATCATTGTCCTCTCTTGGCTTTGCTTGTTTTTCAAACATTCGGGCCACATATATGAATATATGATCACCTCTATCTCATTCATATGTATGTTTGCATGCATGTGTGTGTATGAAGTTGAATTGAATGATTATTATAAATATTCCTTCTTTAAGAAATGAACAAATGAAAGATGTTCACTAAAACATAAACTCGTAGTAGGAGAAGATGCTTCTCCACGACATCAAGCTACCTCACCGGGTCCCTCAGTTTTCCTCTCATATAGTTTTTTCCATAGTTATATCTATTTAATTTTTCAGAAATTATTATTTGTATAATAGCAAATAAAAATCACAGTAAATACGTTCAAGCGTTTAACAATTGTTTCTTTATTTTTTTCTGTTTCATTTTATATTTTATTTCTGGAAGTATATATGGAATTAACATAATTTTAGAACATCAAATATCAACATTTAAGTTACCATGTCCTTTTAATTTTTAAATGAAGACGAATTAAACAAGTTAGTGCAAAAACTGATTATATTATCAGTGTGTATATATCAAAAAGGGTAAATATAGTATATTGCGTGAAGAATTAAAATGTATATTCAGAAAGAAAAGAGGGATATATTACGAGAATAATCATTAGATTTCGATTCTAAAGAAGCCCCAAAAATTAAAGCTCGATCAGTAGCTTTTACCGACAGCTTTTTCTTATTTGTTTTATTAAAGAAATGAAATTTTGGAATATTTGATAAAATCCTCTTAAAGCTAGCTAAGAATTTATGGAACTTTTATATATTTTCTTGCTTGTACAGCAAGTCATGATTGGATGAAATATTTATGCAAAAGAGAAAAGGTAATTTACTTATATATCTCTATAAAAAATAACTTCAATTTCTTATATAATTATGGTTTAGAAAAATAAGTTGAACAACCAAAAACACGTCATACGAGAGTCGTGAGAGTTGAAAGTTTCTGATAAAGTCCACTATCAGTATTTGTAGTTTTGAGTGGCTAATACTATTAGTGTCGTATTGTGTATTGTGGCAATACACATAACACCAAAAGCATGTATGTGCACCAAAAAAAAAGAATCTTAACTTTTGTTCACAAGGGTTGCATCTTTCTACATAATTTAAGACCTCTTTGATGATTCAATGATTGAATGTAATTTACCGTATTGATGAACGGTGATGTTAAAATTTTAAATAAGTCCCTTCAGTATATTAGTACACATTTTTCTTAAGTTTATATACTCACAAAACAACCTCTGCTAAATTTCAAGCTTTTAATAATGCATTGGATACAATTACAACCATACAAATATTAAAGCTTTTATATACTCACAAAACCAACTCTGCTAAATTTCAAGCTTTTAATGATGTATCGGATACAGTTACAATCATACAAATACTAAAGCTTGATCAATAAATATAGACTGGCGAAATCTACTGACCAACAAAAATCTGATGTAACAAAAACAAGCGTTTCGATTTTTTGAGAAATAACACATATGAACGTAACCAATTGGTTCAAGTGGTAAAAGGATTCTGGTTGCAACTTCTGCCACCTTAATTCAATTCGTTTTGGCCACCTAGTCACGTTTTAATTGGAATAACATGTATTCGAATGTAAGGTATCGTAAAATTAGTTTTTGAATCTAAAAAAAAATTGGATCCTCATAGTTATATGAAAAAAACATATCAACGAAATTATTCTCACACATAATAATACTTGAATATTATGTTGAAATATACATTTTAAAAAAACTTTCAAGAAAATGCAGATCCGCGCGAGAACATTGGGTTAATTAATTTTAGCTATTATTAAAAAATAGATATACATTTTTAGGAAACTTGCAAGAAAATGCAGATCGGAGAACACCTGAGAGATTCCCCTCTCAAGTGGATCAAAAAACTTCAGCGTATAGTGTTGGGTGCGGTGCCATCTTTCTACTTCATTATATCTTGTTGTGGACATCTATGGACCATTTTATGAAGTCAAGACTATGCATCGAGTTGTTATATTTTTCAATTATTTTAGTTACTCTTTTCATTTAAAAAATATCTTATAGTAGTCCAATAATTTATACGAAATCTGGCTGGATTCACTATAAAGAAAACAATAAGGCAGAGGAAGGAATTTTTCTCTTTAAAGTTATATTGAGATTAGATTCCCTTACCTCTCTACATACAACCAAGAGAATCTGCCAATCACTCCCGTGTCCCATCCCTACTTTCCTTCAAAAAGATGTACACACATATATATACATGCTTAATTATAGAGCTTGACAAGAACACATAACATTTTAAAACAGTTAATTATATATATAGATACATACTTTGACAATGTTTTTCTATAGGATTGAACACAGATACTAAATATATTATGAATCCATTATCCGATTCGTATTCACTTAAATTCTTATCGGATATCATGTATCAGTATTCTTAAACTATATGTGACGCACCATATACGTACCCTAACACGTATCATTTTCTTATAGTACTCATCATCTTTCGAATTTTATAATCATGGTTTTGAATTGTATATGTTTCTGAATTGTGATGACTGATAATTATACCGTTCCATCCTTCATTTAGTTGGTAGATGCATGTAGCTAGATTTTTGTGTGTATCAAAAGACTGATCTGGAAATAAAATTCTTGCTGAGAAGAAAAACAAAATTTTCAAAGTACAAGTGGTTTAAAGCATTAATGATGCAAATAAGAAAAAGTTTTTTTTCAAAAATTGATATTAATATTTAAAAAATAAAATAATTGATATTAATATTTTCAAAAAAAATAATTGATATAACATTTGATGAAAAGAAAACTAGCCAACAAAAGAAAATTAAACCATACAACAGTAAATATGTTTCTATCACGTAGCTAAAATACAAGTAACTCATGATCATGAGCATCATGAATACAACGATGCATGGTAACTTAGTACATTTGCAAACATACGACAGAATATAGTTTTGGTACCATGCGTGCACATAGGTCAGCCTATATATTATCAATCATACGATCCGTTTGGTGATATATAGCTTATTGTTAAATAAAAACCCCATGGATTAAAGAAAACTTTAAGATATTAATAACAAAATATATCTAAAATTATCATCGAGATACAATGTATAGAAAATCGTTACAATTGATCACCCATCAAATCTTTAACTTTAAAAAACGTGCAAAACCTAAAAGCGATGTCGATATTTATAGAGCCACACTTAATCATATATAACAAAACAAAAACTCATTTACACATAAGAAGAAAAACAAGAGAGGAAAGTAAAAGTAGGTCCATGTTGAGACTAGGATAGAGAACGGTAATAAAAATTGAAAACACAGAGAAAATAGGTACGCACATACGATATGTGACCATTAAGATAGATCGATGTCCATACGACCAAAAGCGAAGTGTACACAACCTCTTTTTTTGGTCTGATCTTATTGCCTCATGGATCGAAAAAAGTAACACGACATTATAAAAGGTAACGTATACAAAAAAAAGTGGTGTGAAATCAGGAAATGATCGAAGAAAGACAATAATAATAATAATAAAATTTAAAGAAAGAAAGAGGAAAGGGTCAAGAGAGCATATATTCCCTTCTCCAACAGAACCCCACACTCATGTTTCCAGATATGGAGTGAGAGATGAAATAAAAATAATAACATCAACCACTCCTAATATTTTTTATATAAATCATCCATATCTTTGCCAACAAACCCAACAATCTTTGAAAACAATTAACTCTTTTTATTTATGTTTTCTTGGGTTCTTGATTGTATATTAGAGAGTGAGAGACTTGTATGTGTTTAGTAATGGAGAGCAACACTAGTAATTGTAATAATCAGAAGACAAAGGTGAGTCTTGTGTTGTCAACAGATGCTAAGCCTAGATTGAAATGGACGTGTGAGCTTCATCATAGATTCATCGAAGCAGTTAATCAACTCGGAGGACCTAACAGTACTTGATCTGTGTTTTCATCTTCTTTTGAATGTTATCTATCTTCATTTTATCCATTTCTTGATTGTTTTTGTTTGTTCTGTTTGTGTTTGTAGAGGCAACACCTAAGGGTTTGATGAAGGCTATGGACATTCCTGGGCTTACTTTGTATCATCTCAAGAGCCATTTACAGGTAATTAACGTGCATCAGAATCTTTGATTGGATCAGTGTTATTAGTTTTTTTAATTTTTATTTTTTTGTTTATGGGAGATCAAATTTGGATGACTTTATTTTTGATATTTTTTACAGAAATATCGGCTAGGGAAGAGCCTGAAGTTTGATGATAACAAGCTAGAAGGTTTGAGATTCTTCTATTAATTATTAAAATTTATAATGTTCTTATGACAAAAGATAAACATATAGATGAGTTAATAATAATAAACCTTTAAATATTTTGTTTTTCTATTTATGATTTGCTTCTTGGTCTAGCAGTTTCATCTGGTCCAGAAACCCAAGAAGCTGAGAGTAAAAAAGATTCTAGAGATTTAAGATGCAATGTCAAAGAAGAAAACAACAATCCAGCTAACGAGTAATTAATGATCAGATGATCAAAAAATAAATTAATTATTTCAATAAATGAAAATTAATTATTTCAATAAATGAAAATTAATTGTTTGGTGTATTTTGAAGCAGAAGCTTGCATATCACGGAGGCTTTACACCTGCAGATGGAAGTTCAGAAGAAACTTCATGAACAAATCGAAGTAATATCAACAATTAAATCTCCTAATTAACTCTTATTAAACACAATAATTTATCTTTAAGTTCTTGAAAAATGTTTTGGTCTTAGGTTCAGAGACATTTGCAAGTGAAGATTGAGGCACAAGGAAAGTATTTACAGTCTGTGCTATTAAAAGCTCAACAAACTCTCGCTGGCTACACATCTTCCAATCTTGGCATGGACTTTGCTAGAAGCGAGCTCTCTAGATTAGCCTCCATGGTGAATCCCACTTCTTCCTTCTCAGAGCTAACACAAGTGGAAGATCACGAAGAAGATGTGGAAGAAGGTTTCTTGTGGTGCAAGAAACCAAAAAACAGAGGAAATAGACAGCCAAGACGTTCAGTTGAGAGCTCGTTGACATCTTCTGAGAGCTCAGAGACAAAACTGAATAGTAACTCACCGATGGAGCTTCCTTTGATGGAGATCAAATCAGAAGTGAAGACGGAGAAGAAGAATAAGAGAAGCTTAAACGACGTCCTATGCGTGGAACATCAGCCTCTAAAGAAAATAGATTTTGGAGTTGATGATGATGATGATGAGCAGCACTTGAGGTTGAGTTTGAATAGTTACAAGAAAGACATGGGGACGTGTCCGAACATAGGACTAGGGTTTAACTGAAAAAAAAAACATTTTATCAAAATATATAAATATTTAAAGAAAAATCCAATATATATGCGTAGATTTCCATAGATAATAGTATAAGTAGAGATTTTGTGAATAAGTTAGGGTGAAGAACGCATGGGAATAGTCTATATGAGTCAACATGATTCATATAAACTATATAGAAACATGTGTAGTATGTGTGTATAGATTAGGTGGAGAAGCTTGTGGATGTGGTAAAGGCGGGAACTCTTTATGATCAATGAAAGAAGCAAAATGATTAAACTAGAGTGAGCTTTTATCATTATGTCCCGACCATGATAGGCATGTTGGCTTCTCACAGTGGTTATTATATGACAAGACAAACAAACCACAAACACTTGAGGCCTCAAAAACAAATTCGAATACCTTACTTAATTAGCAATCTTGAAATTTTCTTTGGAAACCCCATGTAAAGGTGTGGTAATACTAGTTATGAATGTAACATAGAGGAAAGAGAGTCACGTGTTCATGAAAACGATGCTTATCAATTTGTTTTCTTTCAGATGAAGATGATTAATCTATGTAATCCATTAGAGTTGTGGTACTTTGTTTTGATCAGTGTTTACGCTTAACTTGACATAAATTTAATTGTGATACCACAAATGGATATTTTATTTGACATAAAATTAGAGTTGACATCATTTTACCTTCAACTTCACAAAAAAACATCGGTATTAAAAAAAAAAATTATTGATGTCATCATGTTTCTTTCGTTAAAACATTTGAGTTGTAAGAGTTTTATGAGTGTTTGAAAAGATAAATTTTTGAAAAAAAGATCTAGTGACTTATTTTAGAATATTTTTGTAGATATCTTTTGAATAGCATAATTTTTTTCTGTAAGTAATTAAAGTTACCCTAAAATGACATCAAACCATTTTCTTCGTTTGTTGGAAAAAAAAATGAACTCAGAGATATATTCCTCTGCTTTTTCTCAAGATATATAAGTCCGGAAATTTTAAATGTTATTGAAGAAAAATGTTATTAAAGAAATTAGGAAACCAAAAAAAGTTATACGTCATAGAGTTTCCATCTTCATTTTTTCTACTTCCCACCCATTGTGAGTCGACTCGAAACTAACGATAATATATAATGTGACAACCTAAAGGAGAAACAGTTCGTACTTGATTCATGTGACTATGTGAGCTGCAGAAACAATTCAATACGGTCACCGAACATTTTTGAGAGAGAAATTTAAATTATTGACGACTTTTTTTCATTGTCTCAACCAAAGCATATGTGTTTAGAACCCGTGATATCTATATAGCCAAAATCTTATTTTGTCTGAACTTAGCTATTTTCCTTCTTAGTAATAATGTGAAAACGTTCTTGCTATCTATCTTCCAAGTCATGTAAATATGACACTGATATATGCAGCGTTACGGCCGGGTGAGGTCAAAACTATCTAAGAAAATTGGTGAATACAGTTGGTTAGACAATTTCAATTAACGTTTCAATGATTCGAAAGATAACAGATGAATTTTCGGATATCAAACACAATCTATTTGTTAATGAAAAGGTTTTAGAATTAGGCATAGAACGACAAAAAAAAAAAAGAATTACGCATAGAGCCTTCGGTTAGTTATATTACAAGATATACTTTGTAATATGGGAGTTTACGCAAACGTATAGAGAATTAAGGTTACCTTTAATCAAATTTGGTTCGAGGGTAAGCATTAATGTATACATCAATTGTACTTGATTGATGTAAAACGAGACTGTCTAAGATGCACATGATACCACCTTTTCGCATCAGAGGCAGAGTTTTGGATCCAACTTGAGGCACGTTCTGCTCACATGTTATATGTTTGGCTTATTATGCTCACATATTAGCCCAAGAATATGTGATGTAACGAAGATTCTAGAGATGTAATTAGAGCATCTTTATCCCAGCACCCTCACTTAGGGTGCTTATTTTTTTTTTCTTTTTTTTGGATTTTTTTTTTTTAAAAAAAATTGAAAAGCAACCATTCGCAGACTGCCACGTGTCAGTAGGACCCGCGAATAGTGCAATGCTTAAGGAGTGCTTATTTAAGCAATTTAGGAGCTGATGCTTAGAGAGTGCTTAGCTTTTTGGTGGGCCGTACACACTAAGCACCCCTCTAAACACCCCGGATAAAGGTGCTCTTAGATCCATTGATTTTTTTTACGGCATTAAATGGATTTTAAAAATATCTAAGACTAGAGTTTTTAAGAATAATCTTCTAAGTATTTTATCAAAAGTTTTTTAGAATTTGAAAATATAAGTTTTGGTGCTATAAAACTTATTTAAATATCTATTTCCTTTATCAATAATCAACTAAATATAATTTTAAGCATAAAAATCTACTTATATGAAAATAAAATAAATTTAAAACTATTAAAAAATACTTAACATAATTCTAACAAATTAAAATATACATCAAAATTAATAATAAATTAAATAATCAAGATATTTTATTATATATATTCAAATATCTCTCTGCTTCATATGTCGAAAGGATAAGTAAAATAATGATTATGGTAAAAGCTAATTTCACAAAACAACAGAAAAAGTTTAGTTGGCATGAGAAGCCATGAAGCTGGGCAAATTTATACTTAGAAGTGTCAAATATTGAAGATAAAAGTTTCAAATTCGGCCCAACCCATGTAGGCCCGTGTTCCCCCAATATCATCAATTTGTCAGATAGCCCTGCCTATTTGAATACTTTAGTCAAGAGACAATGAACAATTGCAATATGCAAATCTCAATAACATATAAATCAAACCTGATAGCAGTTATTTTAAAGAGGAACTAAGAGTTTTTTTTTCTTTTTGAATAACTCGGTGTTTCTTGGCCCCCATCGAAGTGGGTTTAGACTAGCGGCGAGTGTCCATAACAGCCTACATTATCGGTCGGATTACGCCTCGGTCACCGGACGCTGGGAGAACCCAGATATTAAATTTACTCCCAGTGACCAGCGAAATTCGAACTCGGATCCGTATTGGGCCAAAACGCCCTCAAGACCACTAGGCCGTTCTCGCTCGGTTGGAACTAAGAGTTATGCTAAACTGCGTATTATCCTATTCATATTAGAAGCTATAGGGACGTTGCATTAGACTTAACCGGGTTCAGGCGAAGGCCAAATCGGCCTAGCCATATGGCTTTTACTTATATATTTCAAGAAATTTTAGTGGCTGCCCGGTTAATAATCAAGATAGGGACAATGTGGTTCGACTCTATTTGTCCATCGCAGCATCCTATTCATAAGAAAACCAAACCACAGCCATTTGTTTTAATGATTGTGCATAAGATCTTTATCCACCGAGGGACTATCATCATCTATCTATATAATTTTATTGTAACACAAGTTTGCTTTGTTTTACTTTTAAATTCTTTAGTATCCTTTCTCATGTCATGGTGGCCGTTTCCCTCCGACCACATCAGAGATCTCACTGGTCACATCAAAGACCCTAACTGGAAAAATAATATTATAACTTCAAAACCAAAGTTATTACAGAAAACAAAACAACCTCCTATAAGATCATCATTCAAGATTCCATTATCTTAATTTTAAATCTATGTTTGGGGGGTTTTAGGTAAAGGAAAAGTTGCAACTTTAGGTCTAACCTCGAGAATGCAGAAAAGCAAAGTGGAAACTCAAAATCAGCAAATGGGTATTTTGTTTTTTGGACCAACGACTGGTCTCCTACTTTGTCTTTAAGACTGCAAGCAATATCCAATCCTTATAGTTTTAAATTATATGTTACTTTGAGACAGAACCTGATGCTTCAGAATGTTCCAAGCACTACAAGAAAACACGCTTATTGCAATGGAAATTTGCGAGTGACAATATTCGTCGCAATTTTGTAACGGTTTTGCGAGCGGTTTGCAACAGAAAAATATTCCCTCGCAAAACACTCGCAGATTTGCGAGGAAAAAGTTCCGTCGCAACTCTGCGAGTGTTTTGCGAAGGATTTAATAAATCTCTCGCAAAACACTCGCAGATTTGCGAGGAAAAAGTTCCGTCGCAACTCTGCGAGTGTTTTGCGAGGGAATATTTTTCTGTTACAAAATTGCGAGTGTTTTGCGAGACATAAGACATATAGGATGGTAATGCACATTTTTTTGTGTAACTAATTTTTGCAAGGGATGAACATTCTCTCGTTTAACTCATTGTCGATGATTCAACCGAAGGCTCTGCTTCAGAAGAGGACGATTTTGATGATGATGAAACCGACGAAGATGATGTCACAAATTGCATGAGTTTTGCGAGGAGTCCCTTGCAATTCCCTCGCAGTTTTCTGTTTCGGGCTCTTAAGCAATTTAGGGGTTTGCTTTAATTGTAGTGTTGAATAACACACTAAATACAACACATATAATGTTTAACATGTACATCAGTAAATATTTTTTTCCATTTTTTTTTTCAAAAATAGAATATATAGAACGCACAAAACTTTTTGAAAAAAACGTAAAATAACACCAAACTCGAAAAAACTCCAAACTAAACTATATTTAAATCCCTAAAATATATATAGTAATATATGCGAGGGAATTGCAATGGAATCGTCGCAAGTCACTCGCAAATTGCATGAGTTTTGCGAGGGTTTCCTTGCAATTCCCTCACAGTTTTCAGTTTCGGGCTCTTAAGCAATTTAGGGGTTTGCTTTAATTGTAGTGTTGGATAACACACTAAATACAACACATATAATGTTTAACATGTACATCAGTAAATATTTTTTTTCCATTTATTTTTTTTCCATAACTCGTGCTTCTTGGTTGTGTATCAAACGTGCTTAATATCCCATATTGTTGTCAAAAGGGGCATAATGTGTGTGAAAAGTGGGTCGCTCTTCACTTATGCATACTCTGTGGGAAATTGATTATGCAAGCTCTTGAGTAATGATGTATTGCAGCTGCTATTGATTTTATCCACTTGAGGTTCGAGACCACGTTCGAAAATACACTTTGAAAGTGCTAAATTCATCCCTACAGAATCAAATCGATACCAACATAAATAGAAGTTATATTTTCTTATGTAAACAACAACTTTAAAACAAATCATACATTTTACAATTGCCTCAAGGTGAAAAAAAGAACAAAAAAAATCTTTTCTATTCTCGTGTTGCTAATATAGACACCAAGCAACTATATATAGAAATACATTTTGAATTATTGTTTACATTGCCAATTTTCTGTAAGTTTACTTTCCTAACTATCCTACTTGACTTTGTATCAAATCCCACAAAAATTTCAACCAGATAAAACTAGTAAATATAAAATCTCAGAAACCCAGCAAGCAATGGTCGGTCCATTTACTTGTAATAGACATGAAAAAGAGTATCAAGAAGTCAAACAGAAACTGAAAAAAAAAACAACATACAACAAAAGCAACAAAACCTACACAAATATTTAAAATGTTTACATGTATAACTCAAATGTATACTTTATCTTCTTTTTTTTTGAACACCAAGTGTACTTTAAATCATAGGTGTTATTTTTATATATTTAAACTACATAATATCGTTTAAAACATCAAATATAATATTTTAAAGTTATATTTTAATATAAACTTTACTTTTGTTAAAAGTTTTAATCTCAAATATATAATTATTAATAACAAAACTTTAAACATAAAAATAAAGTTCTTAATACAACTGATATATTAACAACAATAAATGAAGAAAGTAAATTATGCTGTTGGTTAATCAAAAAAAAAGAAATTATTTTGGCCATTGATTGATTGGTTTAATCCAAAGGCCCAAAAACATTCATTTGTTATCTCTGTACTCGCTTCTCATTGGTTGATCTTGCACAAGAATGATTGTTATTCTTGGCCATTGATTTTTAATCCAATGGCTCAAAAACATTCTTTTTTGTTTTCTTTATCTTTTCTGGTTGGCCAACTCTTATCTTCTTCTCTCTTTTCCATCGAGAACTCACCACCACAAATTCTTTCTTCTCCACTTGAATCTGTAAATACACTGGAGGTACAAGATCGTCCACACAACATACATCGTCCTTTGCTTTTTCTTTTCGAACACATCATCAACATACATCGTTCTTGATTTTGGTTTATGGGTTTCTCATGTTCACGGCGGCGACGTATCTCTCCGCCGGAAGTGAGCTTTTGCTCGAGATCTTGGGACCTGGAATCGTGGTTGGTTTGTTTCTTCCCATGCTCGGAGCTCTTCCTGATGCTATGCTTATTATGGGTATGTGCAAAGTTTGATTCTTTCCATTACTGTTTGTGTTTTGAGAGATAAAAATTGAATCTTTGTTAGGTGGTGCGGAGATGACATAGGAAGAAGAGGATGCGGCGGAGATGGTGGTAGTGACGAACTAGACACGGAGGGCAGAGGTAGATGCGGTTCAGAGAAAGATGGTTTGAGGCTGAGGCACGAAGCATGAGGAGGTGGAGGCAAGACGTAGCAGATGTGGTGGTGCTTGAGGAAGGCGACACTTAGTTTTAGGTTTTGGTTAATTAGGTTTTAGTTTAACCTGTTTTAATTAGTTTTCGGTTTAATGTGTTCTAGTTTACTTAATTTTTTTAATATTTGTTTCAGTTTTGTAAATTGTTTTTATTTGTAAACTGATTTAAATTAATAAATAAAATTATTTTTATTTATAAATTAATTTTCTATTTAATTTGCAGCAAAACGTAGCATATTTTGCCAAATCGTTGCAACGAAATATGTTACTCGCAAATTTGCGTGTGTTTTATTTTTCGTCGCAAAATTGCGAGGAAACTGTATTCCGTTGCAAAATTGCGAGGAAACTGTATTCCGTTGCAAATTTGCGAGGAAATTATTTTTCTCGCAAATTTGCGAGGACTGGACTTCCGTCGCAAAATTTGCGAGGGTTTAGCGAGTAATTTCAATTTGCGACTAGCGATTTGCGAGGAAAAGTGGTTACTCGCAATTCTCTTGCAAATAGCGATTTGCAAGGGAATTGCGAGTGTTTTGGCCCTCGCAAATGACTCTGTTTCTTGTAGTGAAGTACCATGTGATTAAAAATACATTGCTAAAACGAAATTATAAGAAAATTAAATGACAACAGTAAAGAAAAGGGAAGTCAGATAAAGAAAAAGAATTGTCCCTAATGAATAAATGATGTAAGGAAAAGATAAAATTTAATTATTAAGGGAACTATATCAAAACCAAAGTGGGTCTTTTTGAATCATTGCATTGAGGCTTAAGATCTGTGAATGAATCAACAGGGTGGAACAAAAGCATTAAGAGTCATTAAGTAGCATAAACAAACAAGACAATAGTTTTCATTGTAACTTAAACTTGACAAGCAATTATCGAATCTCTCAAACTAAAATGTATTGATAATTTCTACAGTCAAGACTATACTTTAAAAACATTGTATCCTAAAGTATTACATAGTATGGCAGGCAAAATCGACAATAAGGCTTTACATTATGATTGTTTTTGATATTGATGTGATGTTTGCATAAAAAAGTGAGCTATGAAGCCTAAAGTGGATAGGGAAGATCTTAGAATAATATAAAGAATCACTCTTAAAGAAAAAATAAACAATGTATTTGTTTCTTTTAGAAGAGATTGGGTTGCTCTGTTGTACATTTGTTTTGCCAATGCTTAATGCTTTATATGAGTAGCTTGCTCCTGTAGGCTGTAGTAATGGAACAGTACCAATGGCTTGCATGGCCACAGCTCTGGTCCACCGTGTTCCTGCCGTCTAACAAAACAACAACAAGACCACTTTCCTTAGCAACAAAGGAACTATGACATAACAAGAATCCACAGCAGAAAAGGGCGTTAACTTGAATGATTAGTATTGAAACCCATTAGCACAAAAAGTTAAAGGCATTGTATATTTCGAAGTACAAAATTGTGAAAATCAAGTAAAAAGCATTTGATGGGTGAATATGCCATATTTGAAACCAGATCACAAAAGAATGTTAGGGATCCACTTTTTTTGGTTTGGACATCTGAGATTTTCATTAAACCCAAAGAAGGATGCATTGTCGAATACACTGCCAACGGAAGAAATATTGAAACTAAAGCCAGTGGACAACCAAAAATTTCCTAGAGACCAAAATTGTAAACCACTGATATTTAAAGCCAGAAATGTTTAATCCAAATATATAAAATAATTAGGAATGATATAAACCAAGACTTAGACAATCTCCAATATATTTTACTATTTTTTCTCTAAAATAAAAGAACATTATAATAGAGATAAAATTTGCTTCAATTTATTTTTCAAAAATAAAGATTTCTAAATATATAATAAAATATAGAGGAATACTATTTTTTCTATAAATAGAGGAAAAATGCAATCTTTATTTTAAGAGAAGAAATGGAAATAGAAATAGATTAGAGAGATATTGCATTTAAATGTAGAGTCAAATATAGAAGTGGGTTGGCTTAAAACTAACATCAAACAACATACTGAAGAAAAAAATCATTTCTGGAAAACTGAGACTTACCGAAAATACCTATATAGCCAGCCATCGAAAACATTTTCCTCTTGAAAGCCTACATTTTGATTTTAAAGAACCAAAACTTGGTGATCACAAAAAAAAAAAAGAACCAAAACTCATAGCTAGGGATGTTAAATGCAGGACCAGGGTTTAACCCTCTTTTGTTTAAAATAAACTCAGTTCTATTTTAACCTAGCCCTATTTTAACCCTATTTAAATTAAGGGTTAGGGCTGATACCCGGGTTAGCCCATTAATTTTTATGTATGTTAACAAATATTTGTATATTAATTTTAATCAAAATTTATATTTTTAACAACTTAAGATGTGATCAGTTACACACCTAACAAGGAAAACATTATACATTAACTTATCTTATTCATGTTGTTGTTTTTTTTTTTTTTTATTCATGTTGTTTTGTTATAAATTACTTTCCATATATTCAGAAATGAACATGGGAAATAATAAAAGTATTAGCACCATATTAAACTGGCTTATAACCAATTTTTTTTATTAGGCTAGGCCGTTTGTAGATGGTGAAAACATAGAATCTCACTGGAAAAGAAAAGAGCAAGTGTTCATGAAAGTATATGAGGACGTGGATAGTTATGAAGGTCTGTTCGAAACCCCAAGTGGCCAATTCTCCAGTCAAGATTGTTGGAATGACAATAATATGGTTAGAACAAAAGCAAAGGACAAATGTTGAGTGATGTAGGGAAACTAATGAATAAAGATACTTAACTTCTTAGCGGTTTTAACTCTTTTGTACAATCATTGTCAGATTCTTCCAATAACAGCCTTAATCTTACTTAGATTTCCAAAGCAATGTTTTTTCTAAGTGAATCTAAATTCCCTAAGGACCCCACTATGCGCTTTACACTTTAAAGCTCCCCCTCCAAATCCCAAGAACTGATATATATAACAAGACTATATCTACAGGAAGGAACACATATGAAAGCAGAAGGCATTACAATCTCATTCTCATTATCTCTAACCCTCTCTTTTTGGAGAAAAGAAAGATACTCTTTGATTCTTCTTGTCTGCCTAAGAACAGAAATGCTGGGTTACAGTACAAGAATGATGCTTTGTCTTCTTGTCTGCATAGGATTATGTTCAGACAATAGATATAAGGTCTCAGCTTTGAGAAACAGAGAGTTTTTCCTCAGGCAAATACAAGGAGAAGAAGCTGGAGTTGAGCCAGGTGAAATTGCTAAGCTAAGGAGCATTGATATTCAACCTAGCCACAACCGTGAAGGTCAAGGAATGCTTCATTCTAGCCACAAACGTGAAGGTCAAGTAATGTTCAGCGGAAACCGGCGCATTCTTGAGGAGGTTAGCAAGAATAAAGTTAAAGCAGAGAAGACACAAGCACAAAAGGATCAGACAAAGGACTCGTTCCAATCAAGCAAGAGACGTGTAAGACGAGGATCAGATCCTATCCACAACAAGTCCCAGCCACTTTCTTGAGTGGCAATGTGGCACAACAACAATCAAATATAGAAAAGAAAGGCGCAACGATCAAACCTTATCAAGATGGAGGTAGGTTAGTTGGTTTTTTCTTAGGTATAGGTTTGATAAAACACAGAACCTTAGCTGGTGAAGGACAGCACTGTCTATTCAGATACACCAGTCACCAGGAGAATACATATTTGTTTTTTCAATACATTTCTTTTGACTAAAGTCTTCACTCTTTTGTTTGCATTAGTTCTAAGTTTCTTGATAAGTTTTGTTCTTTTCTGCATCACTTTGGCTCCACCAAAAAAAAATGTCTTGTGTATATACAATAGCTCAAAGGTTTTGATTGTCTACAACTTCACTGTAAAACCTCTCTTTTACCACCATAAAAAACATTTGAGCTTAAAAGGTAACCAGTTATATCTTTCTAACAACTTATCAACAAGTGAAAATTGAAAATCCAAGAAAATTAAAGTTCTCTAAGCAAACCCTTGCCTGCAAGAAACCATAAACCGAGATTTGATAGAACAGAGAATTTTCCGGTTCAGAATTTATATTCCTTGCTTCTCTCGTGGTTAAGATCGGATCATTGATGACACAAAGCAGTAAGATAAACCTTAAAGCAATTGCAGTCACACGGATATTTTGTTTCCAATAGATTATTGGAAGTGTAGTGTCTATGGATCGTGTCAGTCGCCACGGCCTAGATGTTTAACCGTTACTAGAGATATCAATCATTATTTGCTTAATTCAGTTATTAAGCCCAGTCCACAAATAATTTTTTATTGGGCCTATTCATTCAGGTGTTTTGTGCTTGACCGTTAAAGTTTGAAGAATTTCAACTTATTAAACATACAAAAATATTTGCATTGTAAAAACTAAAAATACAAACACTCATCAAGATACATATGGTTATATCTATGGAATTTTGGCTAGTATAGTTTGTCTGAGTAATGAAACTCTCTACCTCTTTATTTTTTCTCTCGCTTCTTTCTAATTTTCTTTTATCAAAATTTAATTTTCCAGCCAACTCATGTGGTTGTTGAACTGGTTATGAAATTTTTTTGGTTTGAAACCATGATTTACAAATACAAATATTGATTTAGATTGTTAAAAGTTTTCGCTTTGCTTTTGATGGTCGACTGGTTCTTGCAATGTCGTCTCACCTTATCTTCCAAGTTTGTTCCGGGTATTGCTCATGGATCCTTTGATTATGGAGCAGTTTTACGTTGATCTTCATCAATAAATTTCGACTTAATGATTATATATGCACACTTAAATCCTTTCTTTTTCGGTCCTTTCATGTTGTTTCAATAGTATTTTCTTGTATTTTCAGATATGTTTCTCTATTTAATCATAGTTTTTGTTTCATATTCATTTTGGCTTTGGTCGTGTTTTTTTTTTTTTTTTTTTTGAAACACATGCTTTGGTCGTGTTTTGTTTTCCTCTTTTGGGACTTGGTTTCCGGAAAATTGAATTTTGTTAGATGTGTAGCCTGTGTTTTCAACAATTGCATCTCACTTTGTATCCATTTTTGATATACTAAAATATGTTTTAGTGTTAAAACTATTTTTTAGTAATGTTGTTGTATTACCACCTAAATTCTAGTTTGGTATGGTGATAATTTGTTATTAATAGAAAACCAAAGCAAACTTATGTTTGAATGTAACAGGAGAACGCATAGTGCGAAATAGACAAGATAAATATGATAGAGTAAATTCTGAAAAATGAGTAGAGACTCTTTTTTGGAACTGAAAACAAAAATGAGTAGAGACTAGAACAAAATAAATATATTAAACTAATGGTGCATAACGAACAAAACAAAAATTGAAGGTCGACTAACCCTAACATATTTTGTACTATTAAACATTGGATTCTCGAAAATTCTCCATTATTAACATTTTACCTTAAGTTTGACGGAATTATATGATCTTATATCATGGAAAATTTTATAAGACGATGAGTTGTCTACTTTATAATATTTCAAGTTTTGAAAAATATGAAATTATATTGCGGCGGTGGAATATATCATCTTCGCATTTATAAAAGATAATTTGACTATTTTGAGAATTTGTAATATTTATTAGTTTCCTATTTTTGAAATTTACTTTGGATATATAATTAATATGTTCGAAAGCAAAATAAAAAATAAATGGTGCATTAAACTTAATTTTTAATGTTTTACAATTATTTCGTAAAACAATTATTTATACCATTCCGCTTTTACAGTGTTCACATACAAGTCATGTTCCCAACGTGACAAATAATCATTACGATTAAAAAATAGACATACTTAGATATAAACATTACGCCAAAATGGCCCATAATTATTCGACATCTAAATTTCGGCTATACTTGACGTTTTGTTCCAATCCTAGTGGCAAAATTGCGTGATGCGCGTGCCAATTTGGTCATTGACAAGATCGTTAGGACAATGTTCTAATCCATATTAATGATGCTATTTGACCCACGACTCTTATAATTCAGAGCTTACAAGATTCTAATTGTAAAACCTAATTAAATAAATTGTTACATCAAGGTCATGTCGACGAAATTTATTAGCGGAATTATAAACGAATTTAGTATTGTGTGGTTAATTATCGTCGATAGTTGCGATTTGGATCCTAATTAGATTTAGGCGTGATTGGTGACTAGGTTTGTCCCAAACGACAAAACGTAAACCTACTCTAATTTGTCATATTCAATATTTCTGTACACAGAACACTGATGTAAATTTACTTAGCTTTTCCATATGCTAATATATATCTTCTTCTTCATTCTTTTGATATACATCCCTATGAGTTCTTTTTTCTTCTTCATTCTTTAGATATACATCCCTATGCATTATTTTTTAGAGGTGGACGCAAGCCAAATAACCACTAATTTCCAGAAACTTGGTACTTGGATTGATTTATTCAAGTATTTATATTTAAGATTTGAACTTGACTTATTTAAATCAAGTACTTGCTCCATCAAGTATTTGAAAAAAAATTAGTATTTTGCGAGTTACTTATTCCGATTTGTTACTTGTTAAATCAAATATTTATTTTTAAATAATTATTACTTCAAAATTGCAAATAAGTAAACTAAATGATATTTTTCTACAATAAATTTTTCTAATCTTTTTATCATAAAAAACAGTTATTAGAATCTATTTTTATCTGATTTCATATATAATATAAATAAAATATAATCTATGTTAAATATATAATAAAAATTATAAAAAAGTGGAACAATAGATAAATAACAAGTAATGACAAAAATATTGAAAGATATAAGGCTATTTGACACTTGACTTACATTTACAAATAATAAAATTTATTGGTTTATTATCCTACTTAACAATATCAAGAACTTAATTTTTTAAAACGAAACGAAACAAATATGTTGATTAAAAAGAACCATGTCTCATCTAAAGTTAACAATTTCCATTATGAATCTATAAAAATTTATGCTAATATTACTAAAACAAAAAAAAATTAGAACGAATAATAAGTATAAACAAGCCAAATAGTTAATTTTTTAAAAGATTTAATATTTAACTTGTACTTACAAGTTTAATTATTTAAAGTATTTATTACTTGATTTGATCACTGCAAATACTTGATTTTACATAGCAAATACATGTCAAATAGTGGGTATACACCAAGTAACGAGTACATGTACCCAACCCTATTTTTTTACTGTGTATTATACTTTTGTAGTATCCCATTCATTCGTCTAACAAGAATGATGGATATGTCCGGATCCGAGATTTTAGGGGTTTAAACATTTTCTTAAGGATTTAAGTAAACAAAATTCTTTTTTCATTTTCTTGGGAATTTCTACCTATATATATCAGCTTTAAAAATTTAAAGGGCAAACCCAAAATATTGTATACAACTGTGTACAAATCCAACTTTACATGCGTATCTACACGAAGAGTCTATAGAGAACCATGGGTAAGCAACATACACTGTTATAATTCTTATAGAAGTTCTACAATTGATTAAAAAGTATAATATTCGATTAGAAATTTTTGATATAAAAAAAACAAAAATAATAATTAAAGGTGATTAGAAGAGAAGGACATACAAACATAAATTGGGACACGAAGCTAATTAATAACGTAATCAAAATGCAAATGAAGACTAAATTGCGGCGCCACTGTAATGAGAAGAAGATGTCGGTCAAGAGATAGGAATATCTAAGATAGTGGTTAAGGAAATTATGCATTATTTGTATGATTAGTTACAAAATGATGTTTGGCATTTGTCACGGCAAACTTTTATCAACTCCATTATTGCTAAGTATGAAGCATTCATTCAAAACAAATAGTTTTTTTTTTTGAACAAATACTCAGAATGTTTCTAATGCGACAAAAACACGTAGCACACTGGCACAAATCAACTGTTTTTTGGAGAACACGTAATAACTATATTAAAAAGAAAAATAAAAACAACTCTGTAGATTATTCAGATTTATCTGTAATTAAGTAGGGAAATTTTTCTGTTTTAGACCTCTTACCCAACAATTGCCATTATATAAAACAAAATGCAATAAATAAAAATATGTCCGTTATTCCCTCCAAATAACCATATTAATTGTATGAACCGTTGACAAAGAAAAATAGAAAAGGTTTAAATGAAGAAGATAGAAATGAAGGGGTGAGACTGCGAAATATACTAAAATACGGGGCTCTAACGTGAATGTTCAAAAATGAAAAACAGTATTGCAGGGCAGCTGGAATTGTCCTTAAGTACGATGCATGTAACGGGCATTTGCCACGTATACACACTGGACTCAATCCTTCCCGTCTCTCCGTCGAATATATTCCTCTCGACCAACAAGTTACCCACTGGTGAAACAGTGAGAAAAAAAAAACTTACAAACGTCCCGTATAATCGTTGAAGAAAAGCTTATGATACGACACAATATTCTATCTAGTCTATAACGTATAAATAGATATCAACGTGACTATAAGTATTCAAAAAAAACAATTCTCTGTTTCACCAAAATAAGAAAATTTTAAAAAGAAAAAATTGAGTTGTAGGATTTTATTTGATGATATACAGTAAGTTTATGTGTGTTTTGGACGTTTATAGGTAAGCACTTATTACATATTTTAAAGTCCTAATTATATTTCATCACTGCCAATGTTCTTTACCGATATAATTACATCATCGTCACATGCACTTACTTAATTTTCAGTTTAATAATAGTAGTATAATATTAAAATAAAAACTACAAAACCTAATTATCCTCATTAACTACGTTAATCAGAAATAAGTTTAACACACTATAAAGACAGAACATAACTAAAGCTATGGATTTGTCTTTAAAACACAAACACACGTTAGTAAACTCTCCTGTCGCCGGAGAAATGGGTGTCTGTTACAAAGAGTGTTTAAAAAACCACGCAGCTAACCTCGGCGGTCATGCCCTCGACGGCTGCGGCGAGTTTATGCCAACCCCCACCGCAACTCCCACCGATCCTTCCTCTCTCCGCTGCGCCGCTTGCGGCTGCCACCGCAACTTCCACCGCCGTGACCCTTCCGACCATCTCAACTTCCTCCCCGTGCATCCCACTTCCTCACCCTCCGGCACTGACTCGCCGCCGTCTCAGTCGCTTCACCACGTGGCTTCCCCTGTTCCTTGCTCTTACTACACTTCAGCTCCTCATCAAGTGCATCTCTCTCTCAGCTCCGGTTTCCCTGGACCGTCGGAGAACAGCTCAAAAGGAGGAGCAATGAGGAAACGGACGAGGACCAAGTTCACGCCGGAGCAGAAGGTGAAGATGAGAGGTTTCGCCGAGAAAGCAGGGTGGAAGATCAACGGCTGCGATGAAAAGTCGGTGAGAGGGTTCTGTAGCGAGATTGGGATAGAGAGAAGTGTTCTTAAAGTGTGGATGCATAATAATAAGTATTCACTCCTCAACGGGAAGAGCAGAGAGATCTTGTCTATGGATCCTCGTCGTCTTTGTCTGAACACTCATAGTTGTATCAATGGTGGAGAGGACGGAGACACCGTTGATGGG